>JASVEL010009774.1:0-81243 GCA_032618575.1 Nicotiana noctiflora
CTGGAACAGTGTTAAGACGATCTCGGAACGGAAATACGATGGTTCCATTAGCTCTGTTAAGTGATTTCGGGGTTGGGAGCGCGTTTGGAATGTATATTGGAGGTCCGTAGCTCAATTAGGCTTGAAATGCCGAAGGTTGAAATTTTGGCGAATCCGAACGATAGGTGAGATTTTGATGCGGGGGTCGGAATGGAATTCCGACAATGTCTGTAGCTTCGTTATGTGATTTTGGATATGTCCGCAAATTTTCAGGTCATTTGGACGTCGTTTGGTCGGGTTTTAGATCGTATGTGCAATTCGGAAAGTTTTAAGACATCTAGGCTTGAATTCGATATGAATTATGGGTTTTGATGTTGTTAGACATGTTTTGAGGATTGGAACAAGTCCGAATAAGGTATTAGGATGTGTTGGTGTGTTTGGATGAGGTCCCGGGGGCCTCGGGGTGGTTTCGGATGGTTAACCGGGAGAAAATCATGGAAATTGCAGGTTTAGGAATTCTGCCTCCGTTGTTTTCGCCCCTGCGGAAATGGAACCGCAGAGGCGAGTCCGCAGAAGCAGTTAGGAGACGAGTTGGGGAATTTCGCAGAAGCGGACCAGCCTCCGCTTAGGCGAGTCCGCAGAAGCGGACTGCTGTTCGTAGGAGCGGAGAGTTCCGCAGGAGCGGACCTTTGTCCGCAGGAGCGGCCTCGTGGAAACGGCTTTAGGCTCGCAGAAACGGAATGGGCCAGCCAGGCCTGGGCTTCGCAGAAGCGACAAAATGTCGCGGAAGCGGATCCGCAGAAGCGGAAACTAGTCCGCAGAAGCGAAAATCGCAGAAGATTAATTGTATCAGAAGTTATAAAATTTCAAAAAAAAAAACATTTCACATTGGGGTCTCGGCTTAAGAGGCGATTTAGGCAATTTTTGAGGGAGATTCAAGGGAAATCATCAGGTAATCAACTATGGACTCATCTTATGATTAGTATTGGTAATATTATGCAATTATATCATGAAAATGGAGGAATTTGGGGTAATTTATGGAGGATTTAGCCCTAGGCTTGAACTTTAGAAAATCAAGGTTTTGAATGGGCAAATGGAGTCCTAATTTGGTAAATCTTATATGCTTAGACTCGTATTGAGATAAGGAACCCGAATATATAATTTTCGTGATTTTTCGATAAGCGTACCGAAAGTCGGGTTTTGGCAACTTGTGGGTTTTGGTGTATTTTGAGTTATTTTGATTGGGTAATGCCCAATTGGCCTATTTTGATGTGATTCTATTGATTTTTATCAGATACTACGCTTGTGGAGGCCGACATTCGCGGCAAGAGGGTTATTTCTTAGCGGTTTTGTACCGGAATTAAGGTAAATGGCTTGTCTAACCTCGTGTGGGGGACTTTCACCCCTAGGATATTATGTGATACTTTAAATGCCTTGTACGCGAGGTGACGGGCGTGTGCATGCGCTGGTTGTTGAACACATACTTTATTTAAAATGTTCGATTAGTGATATTCCTATTGTTAGCTGTTAAATTCGATATTCCTACCCGGTAGGAGTTAGAAAAGCATGATTAGGTAGTATTTAACTGTCTAGTTGCCTAATTGTCTTACTTGAGTTTTCTTGGTAATCGCTGGCGCTTTTTATCGGCGAAGTTATAGTTAAGCATATTATACTTCTTTCTGTGTATTCCTTTACTTGATGTGTTTGTGGACTGCAGGTTCGATTCTCGGAGATCCTGAGATTTATTGAAATGTGGACTACGGGTTTGATTCCCAGAGATCCTGAGATTCATTGAAATGTGGATTGCGGGTTCGATCTACGGGTTCGATTCCCGAGATCCTGAGTTATTGGTAGGGACTGCGGGTTTGATTCCCGGAGATCCCGAGTTATCGAGATATTTTTGTGACATGGGCTGTGGGTTTGATTCCCGGAGACCCAGAGGTACTGAGAATGAGACTATGGGTTCAATTCCCACATGTCCTGGATTTGTTTTATTGAGCTGGTTATTTGTTGTTAGCTTAATTGTAGACAGTTGCAGTAATCATCTTATTGTTGTTATTTCGGAAATTATTATCATTTAAACTATTTATTTTTGTTATCATCATTATATTATTGTTTCTCAGTAGGGCCCTGACCTTCCTTGTCACTACTCCATCGAGGTTAGGCTTGGCACTTACTGATTACCGTCGTGGTGTACTCATGCTACTCTCTGCACACTTTTGTTGTGCAGATCCAGGTACATCGGGACAGGCTCATATTAGGTGATTCAGCAGCATATTGGAAGACCTCGAGGTATGATCTGCTACGTCCGTGGATCCGGAGGCCTTCCTTCTATTCTGATAGTATTAGTAGATGTTTTTCTCTCATGTCTTTGTTAGATACTCTTCACACATAGAGCCACAGTTGCATACTCTCGTTTAGTCCGTGTTGCCCATGGGATTCCGGGTCTTGGTGGTGTTTTATATAGTGTGTTGACGAGTGTATGTGTCAAGCGGCACGGATTACATTCCTATTTATATTGTTTTTCCGCTATTTCTTGTTTAACGTTCATAACTTGTATATTAACGTGTTAGGCTTACCTAGTCGTGGGGACTGGGTGCCATCACGACATGTTCATGATTGGTGAACTAGGGTCGTGACAAGTTGGTATCGGAGCTCTAGGTTCGTAGGAGTCACGGGACATAGACCGGTTACTTAGATTCTCGCTGATCGATACGGAGACGTCTGTATTTATCTACGAGGGGCTATGTAACTGTTTAGGAAACTCTTCAATTCTTTGAATTCCTTATCGTGCGCCATTTATTGAGTTGGAGCCTATGTCATATGTTCTTTTGCATCCACTCGTATATTGAAATTTTCCGCTTGGTATTAAGTATGCGCCGACGGTTCGTGACGCTGCAGAGAGATCTCAAGGGAGTCAAGAATTTACTCAACCATTGTTACCGCGTGTCATCCATATCGATAATGCAAGAGAATTGAGAGATCTTCAATTGTGCACATGGGGGTGCACTAGATTCGGACATTCGATTGATAAGTACGGTCTTGAGAAGGTTTACTTAACTGCTTAATCTTCACGGCAATGGTAGAATCACAAGGTGGATGTAGATCTAAAGATGGTTGGTGGTAATAAAGACTATATGGTTCATATGAGATATCTATTTAGTGAAGGATTCAGCCAGCAGAGATACTAGGGGGATATGAGTTTAACTGTCTTAAGAAGGACATGTGCCAAACGAATGTCTTGGGCTGTCTTATGATGAAGACGTACAAATGATAAAGGCTATTGTCATGGATTAGCAAGATGTATCTTAAGGCTTCGTGCCAAGTGAAAGGATTTCACTATCAACGATCAAATTATGGGTCATGTGTCATATCAGATTTGGCCTGCGATGTATTTAGGTACTATTCAAAAAGTTCTTGAAAACTTGCGGATGGGCAAGAGTTGAGGCTCGTATGGCATGATGCTGGGACTTTAGATGTTCCTGTGTCCCTAATAAATTCTACCTTTCATTATAAGCAGGGATGATTTCGGTGAAGGCTACATGGTGCTTCGTAGGTGTGAGAATCACAGTATGTCTTATGTTGTCGCGGTAAATAATGCTCGATGCATGGAGCGAGAAGATGTTTGGTTGTATTGGGATGAGGTCATACCCTATGGTGTTAGAGTGCTAATAGAGCACATGTGATTATATTCGTTGGATCAAGTGAGTTGCAGTTGAATAATAGTAAATGACTTGAGAGAATGGTTCTAATGTGTTCGAGAGTCGTGTAATAGTGGCTTTGGGCTAAATGGGAGAGTCCCACCGCTTAAGATTGGGTCGCATGGTTAATTACCTGTGTGAATTCTGGATACTAGCGTATTATTGTGTTATTGTAGCCACGGAAAAGGGCCATGAGTGGTAATTTGAGTATATAAATTGTTGAATGCATGTTATGGTTAGCCTTGCTGGCTCGTGTTCAAACTTGAGGAAAGATTCATGATTTATGCCTCGTATAGGTGCAGGCTTCGCGGGAAGTGGTTCCGTTGGGGGCTTTATCGAGAGGGTATTCATATGTAATAAAATTCAGTAGAGTTGGTTGCGTACTGGGGCAAGTCAGGGCCGGATGGCTCTCAATAGCGGTCCTAGTGAATTCAAGAGGTAAAGTGTGGTGCCTGATAATTCTGAGTCTATAAGTACAGTTGAGGCTCAAGCTTTTGAAGCAACTTATGAAGAAAGGCACAAAACGATCTATGATGTTTTAACTTGTGGTGTAGTATTTGAGAGACATGAAATGGTCGTCGTTCTTGAGATAGCATGGCCTCATGATTTAAGGTCACTCAGGGTAAGTGCGGTTGAAATAAGTTAGGTATTGAATGAAGATATTAACATTTCTAAGGCAATCAAGGATAACCTGGAAGGAAGTAGATTGATCAGCCCTAGTTGAGTTGGCGTATTGGTGTCAATGATCGGTTCATGCAACGTGATCGAATTATGCATGTGATTTGTGGCGGTGCATTTGAGACTTGTCGGCCGCAGTGATTGATGTTATTCTGAATTATTCTTCTATTAAGGGCCTGTTATGAGTAGGCAGATCTCGGGAAAGGTTATGGTGGCTTGGACCACTACTTAGAGATTGACATATTCGATGGTTATGAGAATTCGCCGTATGTTGTTGTAGTTCTCCTGCAGTGAGCTAAATGGAAAGTATTATGTGATGAAGTATTAGTCTATCGTCAGTTCTAGAGCTATGATGGAAATTGTGTCTATCGTATATCGGCACGTGATGTGCAGTAAGTAGTATGAAATTTGAAGTAAGGACCAAGGTCACAGTTTGGTCAATGAATGTGATGTAAAGAGCTCGGATGAGCAGGAAAGGAGTTTCAGTGTTTTGAGTAAGATGGGTATTAACATCGGTATCATTTGAGATCGGTGTTCTGTGAGAAAGGCTTTGCATCCCGGTTAGGGACTCCTGATCACTTTTCGGTGTTTGTACAGCCGGTAGGTTGAATATGCAAGCCCGTTTAATTATTCGGAAGATAGTGGGAGCTTGACCCACAAGAAGATTGCATAGGTGTGACTTGTAGTCACTTGATTGGTTAGAAATTTAAACCAAGTATGAGGATTTTGGTGATATCATTCAATTGAGAATTTATGTTGGAGGTCACTCTGCTTATTGGGTTATAGACCTGTGAAATATTATTGACTTAGCTTGGCACGACCAGGATAGACTTAAGGTCGGTGGATAGATTTAAATGTGGAAGTGAGCCTTGCATCAGGCCGGTTGTGTTTCTTCCAGCAATGCGCCCTTTGTGGATGGATAGTCGCGGTCTTATGTCGCGGTTAGTTAATTCATGTAAAGATATATTGCGCCGTATGAGTGTGAGACGGCTTGGTAAGTTCCTTATGTGTTGAGGCTCCACTCAGCGGTGATGTTATATGAGCATGATGGCTCTCGAGACTCAGATCTTATATCGCACCTCGGTTGTGCTTGAGTTTGTAGCCTATGGCGCTATATGTTTCCTTGTGACTGATATCATGCACCTTAGTATGCTTATGATCGATATTCAGTAATTTGATGTGATGAGCTATTCGGCTCGACGTATGGCTCCTTGTGTGAGTTTTATATTTGGATCGGGTGGCACGCCGCCATGGTTATATTGTTGGGATCGGGTGGCACGCCGCCATGGTTATATTGTTGGGACCGGGTGGCACGCCGCCATGGTTATATTGTTGGGACCGGGTGGCACGCCGCCATGGTTATATTGTTGGGATCGGGTTGCACGCCGCAACAATGTGATGTTTAGTGTCTATAACTGCTTTCATGTGTTCTGTTTCCTAATTTTCTGAGGAGGTCCACGATAGTGTGAGAGTTGAATAGTTCTCTCTAGTGTTCGCCTTCCTTTTGTACCACGTACGAATTAATAGCCTACTAGCACAATGTGTCATCTTGTGGGACTTTTGATTATGTCTGATGCGGCTTATCGCCTGAGCAGTTCGTACTGGGTGAGATGAGATTATGTGATTTGGGGTCAGTGCAAATTGATTATATAAAGTATATTATAGAGGAAAGGATCATCCTCTGGTTTAGGACAAGGTAATGGATCTTGTCAGGAGTATGGACCCAATGAATTGTTGATTCAGTAGTTGGTCATGGATATCGACACATCTATTCCATCGTGTCAGTATTGTAAAAGTTGGAGCGAGACCTATGTAGATCGTGAGGTGCAATGGGAGCATCTGATTCGTTGAATTTTTGGCTAATTTGACCATAAAATATTATCGTGGTCCTGTGGATTTTGTGTTGTAAGGTAAGAATCAAGCAAGGTTATGCAGTCATGTTTGGGGACGGCGTTTGAGGAATATTGAGTGATCTCTTGATGAAAACAAGCCCGACACAGAATTCCGGTTGGCGAGCGGGTTCTACTTCGAGTCACGCCCATGAAGGGCGTTATGAGGTTTGGGAAGAAAGGAAAGCCGAGTCCTAGATTTATTGGCCCTTTTGAGATTTTGAGGCATGTTGGGGAGGTTGCTTATGAGTTGGCCTTACCTCCCAGCCTAGCCGGAGTTCACCCCGTATTTCATGTCTCCATGCTCCGGAGATACCATGGTGACCCGTCGCATGTGTTGGATTTCACTTCTGTTCAGCTAGACAAGGATCTGTCTTATGTTGAGGAGCCGGTAGCCATTCTAGACAGGCAGGTCAGAAAGCTAAGGTCAAAGAACATCGCTTCGGTAAAGGTTCGGTGGCGGGGCCAGCCGGTCGAGAAGGCGACTTGGGAGACCGAGCAGAATATGCGCAGCCAGTACCCTCACCTTTTCACTACTCCAGGTATATTTTCTATGCTCGTTCGAGGACGAACGAATCTTTTAAGTGTGGGAAGATGTAACGACCCGGCCGGTCGTTTTGGAAAAAATTACGCCCCAATCCCCAATTTAACTGTTTCCCTAAGTTCATTTCTGCTATTGTGGTTTGCTGGGAGAGTCGGTTATGAAATTTGGAGTATTTTGGGACACTTAGTCCCTAAATGAGAGTTTTAAAGCTAGAAAATGGTCCGTAGCTGGAACAGTGTTAAGACGATCTCGGAACGGAAATCCGATGGCTCCATTAGCTCCGTTAAGTGATTTCGGGGTTGGGAGCGCGTTTGGAATGTATTTTGGAGGTCCGTAGCTCAATTAGGCTTGAAATGCCGAAGGTTGAAATTTTGGCGAATCCGAACGATAGGTGAGATTTTGATCCGGGGGTCGAAATGGAATTCCGACAATTTCTGTAGCTTCGTTATGTGATTTTGGATATGTCCGCAAATTTTCAGGTCATTTGGACGTCGTTTGGTCGGGTTTTAGATCGTATGTGCAATTCGGAAAGTTTTAAGAAATTTAGGCTTGAATTCGATATGAACTATGGGTTTTGATGTTGTTAGACGTGTTTTGAGGATTGGAACAAGTTCGAATAAGGTATTAGGATGTGTTGGTGTGTTTGGATGAGGTCCCGGGGGCCTCGGGGTGGTTTCGGATGGTTAAACGGGAGTAAATCATGGAAATTGCAGGTTTAGGAATTCTGCCTCTGTTGTTTTCGCCCCTGCGGAAATGGAACCGCGGAGGCGAGTCCGCTGAAGCGGAAATTGGAGCGCGGAAGCGAACTGGAGCGCAGGGGCGGTCCTTGTCCGCATAAGCAGACTGTTGTTCGTAGGAGCGGAGAGTTCCGCAGGAGCGGACCTTTGTCCGCAAGAGCGGCCTCGTGGAAACGGCTTTAGGCTCGCAGAAACGGAATGGGCCAGCCAGGCCTGGGCTTCGCAGAAGCGACAAAATGTCGCGGAAGCGGATCCGCTGAAGCGGAAACTAGTCCGCAGAAGCGAAAATCGCAGAAGATTAATTGTATCAGAAGTTAGAAAATTTCAAAAAAAAAACATTTCACATTAGGGTCTCGGCTTAAGAGGCGATTTGGGCAATTTTTGAAGGAGATTCAAGGTAAATCATCAGGTAATCAACTATGGACTCATCTTATGATTAGTATTGGTAATATTATGTAATTATATCATGAAAATGGAGGAATTTGGGGTAATTTATGGAGGATTTAGCCCTAGGCTTGAACTTTAGAAAATCAAGGTTTTGAATGGGCAAATGGAGTCCGAATTTGGTAAATCTTATATGCTTAGACTCGTATTGAGATAAGGAACCCGAATATATAATTTTCGTGATTTTTCGATAAGCGTACCGAAAGTCGGGTTTTGGAAACTTGTGGGTTTTGGTGTATTTTGAGTTATTTTGATTGGGTAATGCCCAATTGGCCTATTTTGATGTGATTCTATTGATTTTTATCAGATACTACACTTGGGGAGGCCGACATTCGCGGCAAGAGGGTTATTTCTTAGCGGTTTTGTACCGGAATTGAGGTAAATGGCTTGTCTAACCTCGTGTGGGGGACTTTCACCCCTAGGATATTATGTGATACTTTAAATGCCTTGTACGCGAGGTGACGGGCGTGTGCATGCGCTGGTTGTTGAACACATACTTTATTTAAAATGTTCGATGAGTGATATTCCTGTTTTTAGCTGTTAAATTCGATATTTTCACCCGGTAGCAGTTAGAAAAGCATGATTAGGTAGTATTTAACTGTCTAGTTGCCTAATTGTCTTACTTGAGTTTTCTTGGTAATCGCTGGCGCTGTTTATCGGCGAAGTTATAGCTAAGCATATTATACTTCTCTCTGTGTATTCCTTTACTTGCTGTGTCTGTGGACTGCGGGTTCAATTCCCGGAGATCCCAGGGCTGTGGGTTCGATTCCCAGAGACCCGGAGTGGTATTGATGTGGACTGCGGGTTCGATTCCCGGAGATCCTGAGATTTATTGAAATGTGGTCTACGGGTTCGATTCCCGAGATCCTGAGTTATTGGTAGGGACTGCGGGTTCGATTCCCGGAGATCCCGAGTTATCGAGATATTTTTGAGACATGGGCTGTGGGTTCGATTCCCGGAGACCCAGAGGTACTGAGAATGGGACTGTGGGTTCAATTCCCAC
The DNA here is from genome assembly GCA_032618575.1 of Nicotiana noctiflora. Classification (NCBI taxonomy): domain Eukaryota; kingdom Viridiplantae; phylum Streptophyta; class Magnoliopsida; order Solanales; family Solanaceae; genus Nicotiana; species Nicotiana noctiflora. Next base: position 8,976 of record JASVEL010009774.1, read on the forward strand.
AGGTCCTGGATTTGTTTTATTGAGTTGGTTATTTGTTGTTAGCTTAATTGTAGACGATTGCAATAATCATCTTATTGTTGTTATTTCGGAAATTATTATCATTTAAACTGTTTACTATTGTTATCATCATTATATTATTGTTTCTCAGTAGAGCCCTGACCTTCCTCGTCACTACTCCATCGAGGTTAGGCTTTGCACTTACTGAGTACCGCCGTGGTGTACTCATGCTACTCTTCTGCACACTTTTGTTGTGCGGATCCAGGTACATCGGGACAGGCTCATATTAGATGATTCAGCAGCATATTGGAAGACCTCGAGGTATGATCTGCTACGTCCGCGGATCCGGAGGCCTTCCTTCTATTCTGATAGTATTAGTAGATGTTTTTCTCTCATATCTTTGTTAGATACTCTTCACACATAGAGCCACAGTTGCATACTCTCTTTTAGTCTGTGTTGCCCGTGGGATTCCGGGTCTTGGTGGTGTTTTACATAGTGTGTTGACGAGTGTATGTGTCAAGCGGCATGGATTACATTCCTATTTATATTGTTTTTCCGCTATTTCTTGTTTAACGTTCATAACTTGTATATTCCGCAACGTGTTAGGCTTACCTAGTCGTGGGGACTGGGTGCCATCACGACATGTTCATAATTGGTGAACTAGGGTCGTGACAGTTATCCAGGTGGCTGCCTGATTACAAAAAACTTGAAAAATATTCCCTTGTTATCCAGGTGGCGTCTGATTACAAAACTTGAAAAATATTCCCTTGTTATCCGGTTGGGCGCCTGATTACAAAAAATACTTGAAAATATTCCCTTGTTATCCTGTTGGGCGCCTGATTACAAAAACTTGAAAAATATTCCCTTGTTATCTAGGTGGGCGCCTGATTACAAAAAACTTGAAAAATATTCCTTTGTTATCCAGGTGGGCACCTGATTGCAAAAACTTGAAAAATATTCCCTTGTTATCCAGGAGGGCGCCTGATTACAAAAAAAACTTGAAAAATATTCCCTTGTTATCCAGGTGGACACCTAATTGCAAAAACTTGAAAATATTCCCTTGTTATCCAGGTGGGTGCCTGATTACAAAAACTTGAAAAATATTCCCTTGTTATCCAGGTGGGCGCCTCGTTACAAAAAACTAAAACAAAGAATAAATTTTTTGCCCCAGTTTGATAACTGGGTGTAACATTTTCAATTTGGAAATGAAAGGTAAAACTTCCCTTATTATCCAGATGGGTGCCTGATTACCAATTTTTCATCGTAGATTCCGTCATCCATTGTTGCTTCCCTTATATCGCTTTCCCTTATTTTCCAGGTGGGTGCCTGATTTTGCCAAACTTTGCGCTCCGTTGTGTGTCCACATTTGTCACATTCACTTTAAAGTGATTAGTAAGAATTTGAATCTTTTGTCCATGTTCTAATGAATGAACAGTTTGTTAGTATAAACATGGTGGTTAGCCGCTGGCATTCTTGTTGGCCTTGCTTCCACTTTCGAATTTGCTTCAGCTTGCTTTTGTACTGCCTTGCTGTAACTTCTGGTTGTTTTCCAACAATTTTCTGAACTCAACTTTTCCTTGTAATCCTCTTTTGTTGTTTTTCCTTCTTTTTTTTTTACTTTTGTTCTGCTATATGATCACCATATGTTGTTTTATTTCTCCTGTTCTATAAAGGACCCTAATCCCATTGTGTCATATAACTGAGAAGCTGGTAATTAGCTTACAACTGGCAATGTCTTGTAGACATATTTCAAGAAAAGAAAATAAAATGCAATGACCCTGAATTTTGAGGGTAGGAATATTCTAAAGTAAAAGGACAAGACGTATCTGAATGGGAAGGCTAATTCCTTTATCATGCCGTGCATTCGGGCTAATCGACCCAGTCTGTCCAACCAAATCACTTGCCAACTTTATTTCTCTTATTTAACAAACCCATACATTGCTTGCTTTGATGCTTTCATCCTGCAAAATCCTTTCTCACTTTCGCCTTATGGTGCCCGTGAGGATTTTCACCAGCAAGACTCTCCCATTTCATTTCTCTCGGCTCACATCGCCTTACGGTGCCCGTGAGGGTTTTCACCAATAAGAGTCTCGCATTTCATATCTCTCAGCTTGCGTCGCCTTACGGTGCCCGTGAGGGTTTTCACCAATAAGACTCTCTCAATTTTATTTTTTATCATGTTCTTCATCTTCAGGTACCCGAGTGTTGTCCATAACATGCCTTTCTTCACCTACTTGTACTGCAATTTTCTTGAAATTAATCTAATGGACTTTCTTTGGACCGTAATGTGGCTTTTGGATGGGTTTTAGAAAGAAAGATATAAATGCTTAAATTTTCCAACCTGGGTTTCAAAATTACAACTTTCAGAATCATAACTTCTGCCCCAGTTTCAATTTTTGGGGGAACCTTGGACTTTATTTCTACTATGACTGAAAGCTGCCTACGTACCCTTTTGGGATCTAGTCAAAACGTAGTTCGGATCATAAGATCACTTCATTGTTGTGATGCTTACTTTTTCTAATTCTTGCATTTTTCTTTTTTTTTCTTTTACCATTTTTCACGTCTTTTGTGTGTGTGTTTTTTTTTCTTTTTTTTTCTTTTCTTTGGCATTTCATCATCCCATTTGTCTTATTTGTTGATTCCAAAAGAGGAGTATGAAAGAATAAAGTGATAAGGCTCAAAGGGATACCAATGGATAAAGTGTTTAGATAATGAAATAGAATACGTTCATCATTTTAATTTCAAAAATATGACAAACACAATTAGATACATGAAAGAAATCATACATAATATCTTTTGACTGCATCAGAATTGATGGCCATTTCTATGCATTTTCCTTCTATGTCTGTCAAATATAGTGCTCAATTGGACAACACCCGAGATACAACAAATGGCCCTTGCCAATTAGGGGCGAACTTTCCTTTTTCTTTCGCCCAATAAGGCAAGATACGCCTCAATACCAATTGTCCGACTTCAAATTTTTGTGAACGTACTTTCTTATTATATGCTCTGGCCATTCTCTATTGATACAGTTGTCCATGTCATACTGCTGCTAGTATTTTCTTGTCAATTAAACTCAATTGTTCTAACCGGTCTTTTACCCATTCATCATCATCAATCTTTGCCTCCGCAATGATTCGAATGGAGGGTATTTCGACTTTCCCGAGTGTCACTGCCTCCATGCCATAAAATAATGAATAAGGGGTTGCACCTATCGAAGTGTGCACAGTAGTGCGATATCCCAACAAAGCAAAGGGTATTTTCTCATGTCATTGCCTCGATCCTTCCACCATTTTCTGAAGGATTTTCTTGATATTCTTATTGGCTGCTTCAACTGCCCCATTTGCCTTGGGCCGATAGGGTGTAGAATTGCATTGCATAATTTTAAACTTTTGACATGTCTCCGCATCAGAAGACTGTTAAGGTTAGCTCCATTGTCTGTAATAATCACTTTTGGAATTCTGAAACGACAAATTATGTTTGCACGCACAAAGTCCAGCACTGCCTTCTTGGTTATCGCTTTGAATGTCTTTGCCTCCACCCATTTAGTAAAATAATCAATGGCAACCAGAATAAACATGTGCATATTAGATGTTGATAGCTCTATTGGACCAATGACATCCATGCCCTAAGCAACAAAAGGTCATGGTGCCAATATCGCATGCAATTCGTATGGTGGAGAATGAATCAAATCCCCATGTATCTGGCACTGATGACATTTCCATACATATATGATACAATCTCGTTCCATAGTAAGCCAGTAATATGCAGTCCTGAGTATTTTCTTTGATAACACATACCCATTCATGTGCGGTCCACAGGCTCCTGCGTGTACCTCAGTCATGATTGTAGTAGCCTGTTTTGCATCTATACATCTAAACAAACCCAAATCTAGAGTCATTTTGTATAAAACCCCTCTACTAAAGAAGAATCCATTAGCCAATCATCTTATGGCTCTTTTCTGATCCCCTGTTGCTTGTACTAGGTATACCCCCATTCTGAGATACTCTTTGATATCGTGGAACCATGGTTCGCCGTCAAGTTCCTCTTCTACTGTATGACTATAAGCATTCTGATCATGAACTTGGATTTGTAATGGATCCACATAAGCTTTATCTGGGTGATGTAACATAGATGCCAGAGTAGCCAGAGCATCAGCAACTTCATTGTGCATTCTTGAGATATGTTTAAATTATATGGATTGAAATCGTTGACATTGTTCATGCAGACATTATCGGTATGGTATGAGTTTCAAACCCCGTGTCTCCCATTCTCCTTGAATTTGATGTATCAAGAGATTCGAGTCACCCATGACCAAAATCTCTTGAACATCCATGTCTATCGCCATTCTTAATCCCAATATACACACTTCATATTCGGCCATATTGTTAGTGTAGAAAAAGCGGAGTTAAGCGGTAACAGGGTAATGCTGACCCATTTCTGAAATGAGGATAGCTCCAATTCCAATGCCTTTGTTATTAACAACCCCATCAAAGTATAACTTCCAGCCCGGCTTTTCGTCTTGTTCCAATTCTTCAATATTCATTGCCTCCTCATCAGGGAAATATGTTTTTAGTGGCTCATACTCGTCGTCGACTGGATTTTCTGCTAAGTGATCAGCAAGTGCTTGCGCTTTCATCGCAATGCAGGTTACATAAACAATATCAAACTCTGTGAGCAGAATTTGCCATTTATCAAGTCTCCATATGGGCATAGGCTTCTGAAAAATGTACTTAAGTAGGTCCAAATGAGATGTGAGATAAGTGGTATAAGCCGACAAGTAGGGTTTCAACTTCTGTGCAACCCAGGTCAAGGAACAACATGTTCTTTCCAACTGAGTATATATTACCTCATAAGATGTAAACTTCTTACTAAGATAGTAAATTGCTTGCTCGTTCTTTCCGATTTTATCATGCTGCCCCAGTACACAGCCGAACGAATTATCCAATACGGTCAAATAAAGGATCAAGGGCCTTCCGGTTTTTGGAGGAACCAATACAGGCGGCTTGGCCAGATATTCCTTGATTTTATCAAATACAGCTTGACATTCCTCAGTCCATTTTACTGCAGTATCTTTCTTCAATAATGTGTTGGAGTGAGCTTGAGATTGTATCTAAGAAAACTTCATCAGGTCTTTAACATGATCGTATTGCTTCTTGGACTTGATAATGAAATCATCTACATAAACTTCAATCTCTCGATGTATCATGTCATGAAACATGGTAGTCATTGCTCTCATATACGTGGCTCCCGTATTTTTCAATCCGAATGGCATTACTCTATAACAATATGATCCCCAAGGCGTGATAAATGCTGTTTTTTCTACATCTTCTTCGTCCATCAGGATCTGATGATAACCCGCATAACAATCCACGAAACACTCAATCTCATGTTCGGCACAATTGTCAATTAGTATGTGGATGTTTGGCAATGGAAAATTATCCTTCGGGCTTGCTTTGTTGAGGTCTCGATAATCAACACACACTTTAGTTTTTCCGTATTTCTTAGGAACAGGTACAACACTAGCTAACCAGGTGGGATATTTGGTGACCCGTATGACCTTCGCCTCAAATTGTTTGTTGACTTCCTCTTTTATTTTCACGCTGATATCTTTCTTAAACTTTCTTAACTTTTGCTTGATGAGCTGGCATTCCAAATAAGTGGGCAACTTATGTACCACCAAATCAGTACTTAGTCCTGGCATGTCATCATATGACCATGCAAATATTTCTTTGTATTCATGTAATAACTTTATCAAGTCCTCTCTGAGTGAGGTTTCTAAGTGAACACTAATCTTTGTTTCCCGAATGTTTTCCTCATCCCCAAAATTAATAGACTCTGTCTCATTCAAGTTTGGTTTGGGTTTCTCCTCATATTGGTTTAGATCTTTACTAATTTCTTCCAAAACATCCTCATCATCATACTCCACCTTATTATCGTATTCAATTTCTTGTATTACTATTTGATTATCAAGACTGGATCGAGAATTCCTTATGCATGACACATCATTGAAATCAACGTAAAACGGACTGTACAAGAAAAGAAAAGAATAATAAAATAAGGCTATCAGAATGGAGGAAGAAAGAAATTGCGTTTCATTAAAATTTCAAAAGATAACAAGGTTTGACACGTCCGATTGGATGGAACATATAATATGTATTACAGCCTTGAAATAAAACATATTAAGAATGAAACATCAAAGCTAACTACCACAACTCCCTTCTAGTCGGAAGAGGAGTAGCTTCCAATTTATACAGCTTGATCTAGGATCCAACAAACTAGACGTCCATTTTACTTGTGCCCTCTGCTGCCTCTACCATGTTCACGTCTTGGAACAACTTCTCAAATATTTCTAGCAGCTCCTTGTCTGGCCTTATCTCTGCTAGACTGGGCATGACCGTTGTCGGTCGCCTTTTTGTACCAGGCATGACGAATGTATGGGCGAGTTTAGGGATATGCTTATGGAGGGTCCATCCTTTCTTTTTCAGTTTTCGGGCTCTTTTTATGTCAGCAATGGTTGGCTTAAAACCCAGCCCAAAAGTGTCAATGATTCCCAGAAGAGATACTGGTTATGTTATTCCTTGTAGTGCAGCTCCTAAACATTTCCCAGGGAGAAACCCGTTTTCAACATCTCCATAGCAACCATGGCTGATGAGGGAGCTATCTTGGGCACCAGAATGTTTTCACCTTCATATATTGTATCCACAGATATAGTGTCAATCACTTGGTATACCCAGGGACCTTTATCACCCTCAACTTCTTCAAATGGCGTGATGATATTGCAGGAATTATCTTCACCATGAACCACTATTTCTTGACGATCCCATCCGAATTTTACCATTTGATGGAGTGGGGAAGGTATCGCCTTTGTAGCATGAATCCATGGCCGTCCTAGTAGGATATTGTAGGATACGGCAACGTCCAAGACTTGAAATGCCATGGTAAACTCTACTGGTCGGATAGTAAGTTCCAATATGATGTCTCCGACAATGTTTTTACCGCCTCTGTCAAATTCTCTTACGCATATTCTGTTCTTATGGATTATTTCATGATCAATATTAAGGTTGCCCAAAGTAGATAAAGGGCATATGGTGCCACTTGACCTATTATCAACCAGCACGCGGGTCACTACTGATTCTTCACATTTCACCGTAAGATATAATGATGTGTTGTGCTTGTCCCTTCCATCGACAGTTCATCATTTAAAAATGTTATTCTGTTTACCTCGAAGATTTTATTTGTGATCTTTTCTAAGTGACTCACTGTAATCTTCTCCGGTACATGGGCCTCGTTCAGGATTTTCATTAATGTATTACGGTGTTCATCAAAATGAATCAACAAGGATAGCAAGGATATCTGTGCTGGCGTTTTTCTTAGCTGATCAACTATAGAATACTCCTGAGCTTTCATTTTCTTCAAAAATTCCTCGGCCTCTTCTTCAGTGACAACTTTCTTTACATTGGCCAGATTATCTCTTGTAACCTTTGCTTTTCTCAATTCATCAGGAGCAAAATATCTCCCCGACCTAGTCAAACCGTGGGTTTCACAAATCTCGTCCTTGATTTCCTTTCTTTTATACATGACGGTCATCTTGTTGAAATTCCATGGCATAGTTTTGGTGTTTACTATGGGCATTTGAGTAACTCGTTTAATAATAACTGGCTCTAGCTATGCTCCTTTCACAGTCAATACAGGTTTTACACTCACTTCGGGCACTGTTACCTTCACAGGCTCGGGTTCTACTACCACTGTTGGCTTGTTCACCGATGGCTTGACTAGTATTTTCTCGTTTATGGCTTTCTCCTCTATCTTGCTTCCGCTCACCTTAATCATTATTACAACCTGAGAGGGCTTCTTGCAATCTCCCTCGTGTACCATTTCTATCATATGGGTCTCGTGGTGCACAAGTAGAGGGTTCTGTGTTAAATTAGGAGCCTCGGGAGTCTGAACTTCAATTCTTCTGGAATCGATAAGCTTATGTATTGCAGTCTTCAGATGCCATCATTTTTCAGTGTCATGCCCTGGGCTCCTGAACAATATTCACATTTAATAGATTGGTCCAGGTTCCTTGGTGGTGGATTAAGGATTTTGGGTTCTATGGGGTTTAACATCTCGAGTTGTCTCAGTCTATGGAAAAGACAGGTGTATGATTCACCCAAGGGAGTAAATGTTTTCTTTCTTTGTGTCCTATCATTCTTGACTCCAGGGTTAGGGCGAAAACTTGTTCCACCGGGATTTTTATATGTTTTGGGCGGTGGTTATGTGTTCTGGGTATGGTAAATATTTTGAGGTGCTGGAGTTTGCCATGGAATAGAAGGTGGTGGGTAAGTTTGAGCGTGATGTAGAGAAAATTGTGGAACAGGCGGAGGGTAATAGTGTTGTGGTGGGCCATATGGTGTTGGTGGGTAGGGTTGATGTGGGTGAGGCTGATGGTAGTATGGATTGGGACTCCTTGTCACGCCCCAAATCGGGGAACATGACCGGCGCCTAACCGGGTTGCCCCAGTCAAGCGGACTTGGGTGTCTTTCATTCCCACGCGTTACCCCTGTGTTGATTGTTTCTCATTAACCAAATATCTTACTAACCATGAATGATTTCACATTAAACAAATAAAACCATACGAGTGATTCATTAACAAGTTTGCAGTTTTTACAACGCCCGACATAACATAATGTATACATAAGACTGGAGTCCCACGGTTTACATGTCTACAGAGCCTCTAGGATACAAAAAAGGGAATACAATATTTGCCGGTAACAAGGCTCCGGCTATACCTTACAAAACCAAAATGAAATCTAAACAAAAGTGGCATGAACCACACGGGGCCCCAAGGAAGAAAGGGGCTCACCAAAACGGGCAGTGGAAGGAGAAGGATACTACTGCCGATGAGCTGAAATGGCCTGCTACTGATCCACCTACAATCATAACACGAATGTAGCGTCCCCGGCAAAAGGGACGTCAGTACACTTGAATTGTACTAGCATGTATGGACAAACTTTGTCCCAAGTAAACTCAAGCCATTGAATTACATCAACAATTAATTAAGCCCAGCCAACCATGTTTCCACATTTTCCTCATTTCAAATAATTCTCAACACAAAGCACTTTCTACGATCAACCAATTTAACAATAACCAATCAATCACGTAAAGCACAAGTAGTCAAACAAAGGGCAATCAGTGCCCCACAGGTTGCAAACTCTCCTGTTGTCTCCTTTCACAATTTCACATTATTGATTTTTATATCAATTTTCAATAGCGATTTCGATCGCTTTCCATCCTTATTACCCCTGACCACCCTTATTACCTCGGCCACCCTTATCACCCCAACCCACACCTTATTTCTTCATGTTGCGGCGCGCAACCCGATCCCACCGTACAGTTTTAAATCACAACAAGTACAAACAGCAGATAAGGCATCTCACACAATTTCAACAAGTTCAAATAAGCAACTTACAGGTTGGTTCATGTTCACAATTACTTCTCAAGCCAATATCACAATCAAGTTACAAATGTTCCAAAAATCAAGAGTATTCATACCGTATTGTTCAATGACTTACCAATCCTCAAGTGTTTCGTTTCTTTTCCACAAAGTACCATATATGCCATTATAGCCATTATTCACAATTCTTTTACCAAATTAAACTCTCATTTTACATCCCTCATAGCTCAACAACAAACTTTGAATATCCAACAATAACATCAAGAATTTCACACAATTTGTCAATTTAACACGAACCAAACAAACTTCACACATATAGGCGATTTCACAAGAATCAAAATTAGCCATACATACCTGGTGATGATTTTTCTTCCTACTTTATGCTTACCCAAGATATCCTACTCTTGCCAACCTTGTTCTTGAAGACTCTTACTTCTACTCACTTCTTTTACTAGAAATCAAGTTCAATAATCATGCATGAGTGTAAAAATTCTATTTTCAAAAGCTATTATATGCAAACCTCTCTTTACCCAATTTAAAACTGAAAATCAAAGAAAATAGTTAGGGTTTTTACATTGAAAAGATTGGGGAAGTTGAATCCTTGCCCTAGGATCCCTTGGAATTAAGTGGTTGGAACAATCTTTGAAGATGAAGAACTTCTCTCTCTAAAACCCCTCTATTCTCTCTCTAATTTTGGTAAGATGATATGAGAAAATGAGGGTGAAAGGTGTTATATTAAAGAAGAGATCGGGTAAAAATGTTACAAAAATCTGGGCCGGGGCAAATCTGCAGTGCACTTTGCGACCGCAGAATCAACATGCGGTCCGCATAGTGACCGCAGAATGGCCTCAAAATTACTCAAGTTCTGTTACGGAATGCGACCAATATGCGGTCCGCATTCTTGATCTGCGGTCGCAAAGTGCACCGCAGATTCATTATGCGATCGCATATCGACCGCATTTTCAACATGATTTTGGGAGACTTTCTAGAAAGCTTTGCGGCAAGAATGCGGTCCGCATAGCAGATTTGCGGTCGCATTCTTGACCGCAAAATTGACACTTTTCGGAAAAATTAATTCTCTACATTTTTGAAACTTAAATCACTACCAAGGGTCCGAACCGCTGCGAGCAAGCTCGCCACGAAGAATTCTACGCATTCCTAACACATTATTCGGACCATGACACTATAGCTACTAGGTTTTATGCACATATATATTTTACGGGGCCTTACATCCTCCCCCCCCCCCTTAAGATCATTCGTCCTCGAATGAGGATTTTGAAATTAATGAGTTGGTATTGAAAGACATGATATGAAACCATCAAAATTTTGACTAACTCTTATATTTTAGAAAACTTTCGCCAGAGTTTCCTTTGTATTATGGACATATCCACCTGTCAGAGGGTCCCCCGAAACACGTTACCAAACAACAATACACAAATACAACACTTTTCACAACTGGTATACACTTTCTTACCTCAACGAATGCACATATTCTATCACATTGTTACAATTGCACATAAACTAGTCACTTCAATGAATTCTTACCTTATTTAACCATTTTAACACACCTTGTACACTTAACAAACCATTACCAATCTACACTTACTATTAGTTGTTTATTTAACACGTAAATCTTTATAAGTCTTTCATTTATCAAGAACGGTTCAAGTGACCCAAGGTAACAACACATTTAACTCATTACAAAATGAAGGGGACTTTACTAATACTAAGAGGGAAACAACTTAGACAAGATGACAGTTACAGGAGTAGGAGGGTCACCTAATTTCTTCTAGGCTTGATCGAACAAATGGGGGTACTTTTCCTTCTTCTCTTTTTCCGCTTCCCATGTGGCCTCCTCAACTTGTTGACTTCGCCACAATACTTTAACAGAGGCAACTTCCTTATTTCTCAACTTACGGACTTGCCTATCAAGAATGGCAACTGGAACTTCTTCATATGACAAATCTTCATTAACCTCTATAGCTTCGATTGGCATGATGGTGGATGGATCTCCAATCACTTTCTTCAACATGGACACGTGGAATACCGGGTGCACTGATGACATCTCGGGAGGCAACTCTAGCCTATAAGCAACTTGACCAATCCTTTGAACGATCCGATATGGCCCGACATACCTAGGACTCAATTTCCCTTTCTTTCCAAATCGCATGACTCCCTTCATAGGAGATACCCTCAAGAACACCCAATCATCGACTTGAAACTCCAAATCCCTTCGGCGAACGTCCGCATAGGATTTTTGACGACTCTGTGCTGTTTTCATTCTTTCCTGAATAACCTTGACCTTTTCCATAGCTTCGTACACCATATCCGGCCCTAGCAATTCCGCTTCACCTACCTCAAACCACCCGATTGGCGACCTACATCTTCTCCCGTACAATGCCTCAAATGGGGCCATCTGAATGCTAGCATGATAGCTATTATTGTAAGCAAATTCTATCAGTGGCAAGTGTTCATCCCAATTACCTTTAAAATCTAAGACACAAGCCCGTAACATATCTTCAAGCGTCCGAATGGTCCGCTCGGCCTTGCCGTCGGTCTGCGGATGGAAAGCTGTGCTGAGATTCACCCTGAGTTCCCAAACCTTGCTGAAACTTCTTCCAAAAGTTAGCTGTGAACCGAGCCCCGCGATCCGAGATAATAGAAAGTGGAGTGCCATGAAGTCTTACTATCTCCTTGATGTACAATCTTGCATATTGCTCCGCAGTATCAGTGGACTTGACAGGCAGGAAGTGAGCTGATTTGGTGAGTCGATCCACTATCACCCATATTGAGTCAAACTTACGCCGAGTGCGAGGTAACCCTACCACAAAATCCATATTGATCATCTCCCATTTCCACCTTGGTATTTCTATAAGCTGAGTTAATCAACCGGGCCGTTGATGCTCGGCTTTCACTTGTTGACAGTTCGGACATTTAGCTACAAAGCTTGCTACATCCCTTTTCATACCGTTCCACCAATAAATCTCCTTAAGGTCATGATACATTTTCGTGGAACCTGGGTGTACCGAATACCTGGAAATATGAGCCTCTGCCATTACCCTTTTCCGAAGCTCGTCCACATCCGGAACACATAGCCTATCTTGACACCGCAATACACCATCTTCGCTGCCTGAGTACAAATGCTGAGGTCTTGTTATTCATGACCGCTTCCTTTACCCGAACCAATGCTGGATCCATGAACTGTTTTTCCTTGATTTCCGCGACCAATGATGATTCTGCTCCATTATGCACCAAAATATCCCCCTCGTCTGACGTCGAGATACGAACCCCCAAACTGGCTAATTGGTAAACCTCTCGAGCCAGGGGTCTCCGATCCACACCCAAATGAGCCAAACTACCCATGGATTTTCGACTAAGAGCGTCGGCTACCACATTTGCCTTTCCTGGATGGTACAATATGTTCATATCATAGTCCTTGAGCAATTCTAACCACCGCCGATGTCTCAGATTTAGCTCTTTTTGCTTGAACAAATACTGGAGGCTCTTGTGGTCTGAAAACACATCTATATGAACTCCATAAAGATAGTGCCGCCATATTTTCAAAGGAAACACAATAGTTGCAAGCTCCAAATCATGCGTCGGATAATTCTTCTCGTGATTCTTGAGTTGCCTGGAAGCATAAGATATGACTTTCCCGTGCTGCATCAATACACATCCCAAACCAACCCTGGAGGCATTACAATAAACCACAAATCTCTCTGTGCCTTCTGGCAAGGCCAATACTGGTGCCGAGGTCAATCTTGACTTCAATTCCTAGAAACTTTTCTCACATGCTTCGGACCACTGGAACTTAACTTGCCTTCTGCGTCAGTTTTGTCAATGGGGAAGCGAGGGTTGAGAACCCCTCTACAAACCTCCGATAGTACCCTGCTAAACCCAAGAAGCTACGAATATCTGTCGGGGTCGTGGGTCTAGGCCAATCTTTCACTGCCAGCAATCTTCTGAGGATCCACCTGAATTCCCTCACTGGAAATAACATGCTCTAGAAAGGCTACGGACTTCAACCAAAACTCACATTTTGAGAACTTGGCATACAATTGATGCTGAAGAAGGGTCTGCAACGCTGCTCTGAGGTAAACGGCATGATCTTCTCTGCTCCGAGAGTAGATGAGGATGTCGTCAATGAATACAATCACAAAGGAATCTAGGAATGGCTTGAAAACACGATTCATAAGGTCCATGAAAGCTGCTGGGGCATTGGTTAGCCCAAAAGACATGACCAAAAACTCGAAGTGACCATAACGAGTTCTGAAGGCGGTCAGAATATCGTGCTCCCTGATTTTTAACTGGTGGTACCCAGACCGTAAATCAATCTTTGAGAAGAAGTTCGCTCCCTGCAATTGGTCAAACAGATCATCTACTCGAGGCAAAGGATATTTATTCTTGATGGTGACTTTGTTGAGCTGCCGATAATCAATACACATTCGAAGTGACCCGTCCTTCTTTCTGACAAAGAGAACCGGAGCACCCCACGGCGACACACTCGGTCGTACGAACCCTTTCTCTAATAAATCCCTCAGCTGCTCCTTTAACTCCCTTAACTCTGCTGGCGCCATTCTGTATGGTGGAATGGATATTGGCCTGAGTATCCGGCAATACATCGATCCCAAAGTCAATCTCCCTATCCGGCGGAATGCCTGGAAGCTCATCCGGAAACACTTCAGGAAATTCATTCACAATTGGCACGGACTCGAGGGTAGGCACATCTGAGGTGGTGTCCGTTACCCGAACTAGGTGATAGATACACCCTTTCTTAATCATCTTCGAAGCCTTAAGGTAGGAAATAAACCTACCCCTTGGCACTACACCATTTCCTCTCCATTCAATAATTGGCTCGTTAGGGAACTCGAGCCTCATAACTCTCGTTCGACAGTCTAGTTTGGCAAAGCACGAATAGAGCCAATCCATCCCCATAATTACATCAAAATCTACCATCCCAAGCTCAATAAGATCGGTTGTGGTATCACGACCACCCACCGTAACAACACAATTCCTATAGACTCGTGAGGCTGTAATAGAATCACCGATTGGAGTCGACACAGAGAACTGCTCACGAAGCTGTTCGGGTTCTATCCCAAAACTTGAAGCAATGAATGGAGTAACATAAGACAAGGAGGACCCCGGATCAATAAGGGCATAGCAATCAATAGTCCGAACAGACAGGATACCTGTAACAATATCTGGAGAAGCCTCAGCATTTTGGCGGCCACTCAATGCATAGAATCGGCTAGGTCCACCCCTACCCTGAGCTCCACCCCTAGCTGCACCACGCCCTGCTGATGCTGGAGTACGCGCTGATGATGTAGCAGCCGAAGAACCGGATGACTGAGCAGATCCCCTACCTATACCCTGACGGGGTGCACGACAGTCTCGTTGAATGTGACCTCTCACCCCACACCCGAAGCACACTGGAAGGTCAAGGTAGCAAGTCTCTATATGAAATCTCCCACACTTGGGGCATGTAGGTCTCCCCTGCTGCTGGGATCTCACCCCAGGACGACCAGACTGACGAGACCTCCTGCTGTCTGAACCAGGTCTCGAGTAACTGCCCTGCTGATGACTGTGCACAGAGAGTGGTACACTCGGTGAGGACTACGCATATGACTGGGATGGCCCTGACGACCCTCTACCTGGAAGTGATCTCCCCGAATGACCCATTGACCGGGCCTTGCTGCTACTCTCTCTCTCCGTTCGAATCTTTAACTTCATGGCCTTTATGGCCTGAGAAAACCACACAATCCTCCCATAGTTCATGTCTGAATGCAAAGCTGCTGTGGCGGCCTCGTTCACTACCAAAGGGCTAAGGCCCCGAACAAACCGTCGAACCCGGGCATCCATGGTCGACACTAAATGAGGAGCGTACTTGGACAACCTTACGAACTCCATGTGATACTCCCAAACACTCATACTGCCCTGTTTGAGAACCTCGAACTCAGTGGCACGGGCTGCCATTGCCTCAGCAGGTAAGAAGTGGTCCATCAATGCATCCACGAACTCATCCCATCTGGCCGGAGGGCTCCCTTCCTCACGGGAATCCTCCCACATTTCGAACCATGAACGTGCCGCTCCGTTCAGCCTGTAAGAGGCCAACTCTACCCCCTCTATATCTGTAGCCTTCATCACTCCGAGGGTCTTGTATATCTCATCAAGGAATTCTCGTGGGTCCGCCTCCGGATCGGTGCCCTGAAAATTCCGGAGGGGCCAATCGCAAGAAGCGGTGGACTGCGGAGCCAAAGGAATCTCCTCGTCCGCCGGAGGATGCGAGGGCATCATGGGATCTACGGGCCTAGGCGGCCACTAACCGTGTTAACATATGAATGGCTCCCCAAGATCTTCATTAGAGATACCGGAGCCCGAAGCGGGAACCGTATCCGAGTCAGGAACACTGGCGGGAGGAATGGTGGCATCCTCTCGCTGCAGCTGGAATATGTACACTTGGGTTTTGAACGGATGGGCCGAGCAAATTCGGGACCGGTGGGTCATTCTATCCCACGGTATCGGGTACATGATTAACGACTGCACTTGGGCCGGCATTGGCCCTAAGGCCGAGTCTAGCCTTCTTCTTAGGTGCCATATTCTGAAAATTTGGGAACAAGGTGCGAATTAGACACGAGATATTTCCACATTGCACTTTACCGCACGATATAGATTAACAAAGAAATAGGTAAATTCCTAAATGCACGTGTAGCCCCCTACTTATATGATGTGGTCGATAACACACCTATAAGAAGGGCACTACTAGACACGGCTCTGAGACATCCTAGGACACTTTAAAAACCATAGACTCTGATACCAAGTTTGTCACGCCCCAAATCGGGGAACATGACCGGCGCCTGACCGGGTTGCCCCAGTCAAGCGGACCTAGGTGCCTTTCATTCCCACGCGTTACCCCTGTGTTGATTGTTTCTCATTAACCAAATATCTTACTAACCATGAATGATTTCACATTAAACAAATAAAACCATACGAGTGATTCATTAACAAGTTTGCGGTTTTTACAACGCCCGACATAACATAATGTATACATAATACTGGAGTCCCACAGTTTACATGTCTACAGAGCCTCTAGGATACAAAAAAGGGGATACAATACTTGCCGGTAACAAGGCTCCGGCTATACCTTACAAAACCAAAATGAAATCTAAACAAAAGTGGCATGAACCACACAGGGCCCCAAGGAAGAAAGGGGCTCACCAAAACAGGCAGTGGAAGGAGAAGGATACTACTGCCGATGAGCTGAAGTGCCTGCTACTGATCCACCTACAATCATAACACGAATGTAGCGTCCCCGGCAAAAGGGACGTCAGTACACTTGAATTGTACTGGCATGTATGGACAAACTTTGTCCCAAATAAACTCAAGCCATTGAATTACATCAACAATTAATTAAGCCAGCCAACCATGTTTCCACATTTTCCTCATTTCAAATAATTCTAGACACAAAGCACTTTCTACGATCAACCAATTTAACAATAACCAATCAATCACGTAAAGCACAAGTAGTCAAACAAAGTGGTAATCAGTGCCCTACAGGTTGCAAACTCTCCTGCTGTCTCTTTTCACAATTTCACATTATTGATTTTTATATCAATTTTCAATAGCGATTTCGATCGCTTTCCATCCTCATTACCCCTGACCACCCTTAATACCTCGGCCACCCTTATCACCCCAACCCACACCTTATTTCTTCATGTTGCGGCGCGCAACCCGATCCCACCGTACAGTTTTAAAACACAACAAGTACAAACAGAAGATAAGGCATCTCACACAATTTCAACAAGTTCAAATAAGCAACTTACAGGTTGGTTCATGTTCACAATTACTTCTCAAGCCAATATCACAATCAAGTTACAAATGTTCCAAAAATCAAGAGTATTCATACCGTATTGTTCAATGACTTACCAATCCTCAAGTGTTTCGTTTCTTTTCCACAAAGTACCATATATGCCATTATAGCCATTATTCACAATTCTTTTACCAAATTAAACTCTCATTTTACATCCCTCATAGCTCAACAACAAACTTTGAATATCCAACAACAACATCAAGAATTTCACACAATTTGTCAATTTAACACGAACCAAACAAACTTCACACATATAGGCGATTTCACAAGAATCAAAATTAGCCATACATACCTAGTGATGAGTTTTCTTCCTACTTTATGCTTACCCAAGATATCCTACTCTTGCCAACCTTGTTCTTGAAGACTCTTACTTCTACTCACTTCTTTTTACTAGAAATCAAGTTCAATAATCATGCATGAGTGTAAAAATTCTATTTTCAAAAGCTATTATATGCAAACCTCTCTTTACCCAATTTAAAACTGAAAGTCAAAGAAAATAGTTAAGGTTTTTACCTTGAAAAGATTGGGGAAGTTGAATCCTTGCCCTAGGATCCCTTGGAATTAAGTGGTTGGAACAATCTTTGAAGATGCGAGAACTTCTCTCTCTAAAACCCCTCTATTCTCTCTCTAATTTTGGTAAGATGATATGAGAAAATGAGGGTGAAAAGTGTTATATTAAAGAAGAGATCGGGTAAAAATGTTACAAAAATCTGGGCCGGGGTCAGTTATGCGGTGCACTATGCGACCGAGAATCAACATGCGGTCCGCATAGTGACCGTAGAATGGCCTCAAAAATGACTCAAGTTCTGTTACAGAATGCGACCAATATGCGGTCCGCATTCTTGATCCGCGGTCGCAAAGTGCACCGCAGATTCATTATGCGATCGCATATCGACCGCATTTTCAACATGATTTTGGGAGACTTTCTGGAAAGCTTTGCGGCAAGAATGCGGTCCGCATAGCAGATTTGCGGTCGCATTCTTGACCGCAAAATTGACACTTTTCGGAAAAATTAATTCTCTATATTTTTGAAACTTAAATCACTACCAAGGGTCCGAAACGCGGCGAGCTATTCTATGCATTCCTAACACATTATTCGGACCATGACACTATAGCTACTAGGTTTTATGCACAAATATTGTACGGGGCCTTACACTCCTGGACCAAGACCTCCCTTCTATTACTGCCACCTCTTCATTCTTCTTGTTCCCGATAGCTCCACATGTGCCAGTCTGGATCGCCTGGTTCGTAGCTTTTATGGCTGAATAGCTCATAATTGTATTTGACTTTAACCCTTCCTCAACCAAGCTTCCCATTTTAACTACCTCGTTGAATGTTTTCCCAATGGCAGATACTAAATGCCCATAGTACGTTGGTTCCAAGGCTTGTAGAAAATAGTCTACAATCTCTCCCTCCTTCATAGGTGGGTCTACCCGAGCAGCTTGATCCCTCCACCTAAAGCCATATTCTCGAAAACTTTCTCCCGGCTTTTTCTCCATCTTTGACAATGTCAGCCTATCTAGAATAATTTCCAAATTGTACCGAAAATGATTTGCAAATGCCTAGGACAACTCATCCCAAATAAAACACCTGTTATTGTCTTGTCGGGAATACCATTCGAGAGCTGAACCACTAAGACTTTGGCTAAAGTAATCCATGAGAAACTCATTTTTCCCACCACCTCCGCGCATTTTACTGTAGAACCCTCTTAAATGTGCTAGCGGGTCGTCGTGACCATCATATAGATCGAATTTCGGCAGCTTAAATCCTGCTGGCAGCTTCACTTCAGGGAATAAACATAAATCCTTGTATGCTACACATATTTGACCACCCAAGCCCTACATGTTCCGGAATGATTGCTCGAGGCTTTTCATCTTTCTAGCCATCTCTTCCTGCTCAGGATTTTTAGGTGGTTTCTCATCTTCAGCCATATCAATGAGAGGGGTATAGGAATAATGCTGTCGGAAAGTAGGTTCCGGGGGTAATAACGGTTGTCTTGGACGTGAAATAGTGGTTCACTGGATGATTTATGCAAGGTGGGTGGTGGTAGGGCCACATTTACATGAGCAACATCTGGTGGTGGTGGCGGAACTTATTTAGGGATTGGAGGTGGTACTTTTGATGTGGTTGCGTAGTAAGGTGGGTATGTGAGATAAGTGGAGGATGAGTTCATAGTGGGTGGGTCCTGCGCTTGGACTGGTGGAGGGATGTATGTGGGATTGGCTGGGTGTGTGGGTAAAATTTGTCCCTTCGCCCAAGCCTGGTACATCTCGACTATTTGATGTTTGAGCTTATACATCTCCTCTTTCATATTGTTCACGTCCACTACCTCATCTTCCTTTACTGGATCCATGACTGTTGTTTCAATTTCCTGAGTAATTGCCTTTGTCATATTCTTGGAACGAGTGTTGTAATGGTGAGTTGCTAGAATGCCAGTTACTAACCACCTATCTGATACTCAACAACAACAAAACTTGTTAGTGGTTAGGCCATAATGAGTCAAAAATTACAGATTAAGAACACAATTTTGCTTGACAATATGCATCATCCCGGCCTTGTTGTTTTTTTCTTGATTTGCCAACTCTTTTGTTTTTTGCTTTTTCTTTTCTTTATATTTTATTACCACCGACGTTCTCTTTTTCTACTTTTATTTCTTCCTTTTCCCCATTTTCATTTTTCATTGATCGGTCCTACATATTTGCCTATCACACAAGTATTTAAAGAAAGAGAATAATAAAGACAAATTTGGAAATTTTCAACTTCATTAATAACTAATCATTGATTACAGAGATAATAATCTACAACCTTCTATAAATGCAGGAATAAAATACAAACTCAAAATGCATGTCCTAAGAATACATTAAAGATCCTAGTGCCCGCGGGACATCGTTCGGTCTCACCGCGGGCCTATATGCAAGTCCCCTTTAGATTTTGTCTAAATCTCTCATTACATGCTTTACAAATATCATTGCTGAGGTGGGAAATGTGGTGTCACGACCCTAGTTCACCAATCGTGAACCTGTCATGACGGCACCCAGTCTTCGCGACTAGGTAAGCCTAACACGATGCGGAATATACAATTTCATGAAATAAAGGATAAGATAACAGTGGTATAATGTAAATGAAATGTAATGAGTGCCGCACAGCACATACACTTTGCCAAAACACACTAAATGACATAATACCAAGACCCGGAAACCCACGGGCAACACAGACTAAAAGAAGAGTACAACTGTGGCTTTATACATCAAGAATGTCTAAACAACGAGAATAAAGGAAAATAATTGCTATCACTAATGAGAATATAAGAATACTCTCCGGGTCCACGGACGTAGCAGATCGTACCTCAAGTCTCCCGAAGTGCTGCTAGATCACCTGAAATGAGCTTGATCTGATGTAGCTGGATCTGCACAAAAAAGGTGTGCAGAAGAGTAGTATGAGTACACCACGGCGGTACTCAGTAAGTGCCAAGCCTAACCTCGATGGAGTAGTGACGAGGAAGGTCAGGGCCCTACCGAGAGACAATAACATAATGATAATAACAATAATAAGCAGCTTAAATAAGAATGAATCTGAAATATCAACAATAAAGAAATTACTGCAACCGTCTACGACTAGGCTAACAACAAGTAACCAACACAACATAAATTCAAATCATCAAGTCCAGGATCTACGGGAATTGAACCCGCAATCCCTCTCTATATCCAACAACTCAGGATCTCCGGGAATTGAACCCGCAGTCCCTACATCAGTATCTCTGGATCTCCGGGAATCGAACCCGCAGCCCTAGGATCTCCGGGAATCGAACCAGCAATCCGTACCTCAATATCTCAGGATCTTTGGGAATCGAACCCGTAGTCTGTATCTCAATATATTAATAAACTCCGGGTCTCCGGGAATCGAACCCACAGCCCTTGGATCTCCGGGAATGGAACCCGCAGTCCACCAACACAAACAATAAAAAGGAAAGCACAGAGAAATATGACATACATAACTACAATTACACCAAAGCCAGTATCAACAAATAACAAGAAGTTCAAGTAAGTTAATTAGGCACTTAGACAAATAAATCCTATCTAACCATGTTTTTCTAACGAATATCAGGTAAATATTACAATTTAATCAGCTAAAGAACAGAAATATCACGATTCGAACAGTTCAAGTAAGGTGGTTTCCAACAATCTGCGCATGTACTCGCCCGTCACCTCGCATACAAGGCATTTAAATTAACAAATAATATCCTAGGGGAGAAGGTTCCTCCACACGAGGTTAGACAAGCCACTTACCTCGATTCCAGTATGAAACCGCTAAGAGACAACTCTCTTGCCATGAGTATCGACCTCCACATGTATAGAATCTAATCAAAATCAATAGAAATACATCAAAATAGGCCAATTGGGCATTACCCAATCGAAACAATTCGAATTACACCAAAAATCACAAGTTGCCAAAACCAGACTTTTGGTACGCTTATCAAAAAATTACGAAAGTTACATATTCAGGTTCCTTATCTCAACACGAGTCTATGCATATAACATTTATCAAAATCGGACTCCGTTTGCCCATTCAAATCGACAATTTACCATAACCCAGGCTTAGGGCAAAAACCCCTCATTAATTCTCCCATTTACAGTGAAATAATAGATGATTCTAAGATAAAAATCACGTATTTGTGCCATAAAACTTACCTCCGATGATTACCCGGTCAAACCCCTGATATTTCCCGTCACTTTGCTCTCTAAAAACTCAACAATGGGGGATTTTGAGTAAATGGGTCGCGGGTGATATGTTCTGGTTTTTAATATTTCTGCCAGGCCTGGATACCCTACGCAATCGCAGCCATTGGCTCGCGATTGCAGAGAACAATTTCAAGGACTTGATTTTTCCTTCTACGCGATCGCAGCCTTTGGCCCGCGATCGCATTGAACGGCTTAACACCCCTACATGATCGCAACATCGGCCCCGCAATCGTACTGCTTCTGGACTTGACCTTACGCGATCGCGTGAACCTAGACACGATCGCATTGCATTCCAACCTTGGCCTACGCGATCACAGACATCACCGTGCGATCGCGATACATCCAAACGCTGCCTTACGCGATCGCATGCCAATCTTCGCGATCGCAAAGAACAAACTGTCTGCAATTTTATTGCAACAGAAACAGATGTGCATTTGGCACGAAATGGTCCGTTTGGACCCCCGGATTCACCTCGAGGCCCCAACGAAAACCACCAACCTACTCCAAAACATGATACGAACTTGTTCCAATCATAAAAACACACCCTTAAACACGGAAATCACCAAATCAAAGCGAATTCAAGCCTAAGTTTCATCCAAAACTTCCGAAACCTACATGCTATAAAAAACCCGACCAAACGATGTCCGAATGACCTGAAAATTTGCAGACATATCCAAAATCACCTAACGAAGCTACTGCAACTAGCAGAATTCCATTCCTACGCCTGGATCAAAATCTCAACTATCGATCGGATTTCCAGAAATTTCAAACTTCGGCATTTCAAGCTTAATTGAGCTGCATACCTCCAAAATACATTTCGAACGTGCTCCCAACCCCGAAAACACCTAACGGAGTTAATAGAACCATCGGATTTCCTTTTTGAGGTCGTCTTAACATTGTTCTGAATACGGGCCATTTTTCAACTATAAGGCTCTTATTTAGGGACTAAGTGTCCCAAAATACTCCAAATTCTAGAACCGAACCTCCCGGCAACTACATAAGTAGAAATGGACTTAGGGGAACAGTTAAATTGGGAATCATGGCGTAAATTTCAAGAACGACCGGCCGGGTCGTTACATTTTCCCACACTTAAAAGATTCGTTCATCTTCGAACGAGCATAGAAAACATACCTGGAGTGGTAAAGAGATGAGGGTACTGGCTGCGCATATCCTGCTCGGTCTCCCAAGTCGCCTCCTCGGCCGGCTGACCCCGCCATTGGACCTTCACTGAAGTGATGTTCTTTGATCTTAGCTTCCTGATTTGCCTGTCCAGAATGGCCACTGGCTCCTCAACATAAGACATATCCTCGTCTAGCATAACAGAAGTGAAATCCAACACGTGCGACGGGTGACCGTGGTATTTCAGGAGCATAGAGACATGAAATACGGGATGGACTCCGCCTAGGCTGGGAGGTAAGGCCAACTCATAAAAAACCTCCCCAACATGCCTCAAAATCTCAAAAGGGCCAATGAATCTAGGACTCAGCTTCCCCTTCTTCCCAAACCTCATAACGCCATTCATGGGCGAGACTCGAAGCAGAACCCGCTCGCCAACCATAAAAGCCACATCGCGGACCTTGTTGTCCGCATAACTCTTCTGTCTAGACTGGGCTGCACGAAGTCTGTCCTGAATCACCTTGACTCCATTGCATCCTGGACCATATCAGTACCTAGCAGTCTGGCCTCGCCCGGCTCGAACCAACCCACGAGAGACCTGCACCTCCTACCATACAGAGCCTCATACGGTGCCATCTGAATACTTGACTGGTAGTTGTTGTTATAAGCAAACTCCGCCAGTGGCAAGAAATGATCCCATGAACCTCCAAACTCAATCACGCACGCACGGAGCATATCCTCCAAAATCTTAATAGTGCGCTCGGACTGTCCATCTTTCTGGGGGTGAAATGCTGAGCTCAACTCCACCCGAGTGCCTAACTCCTGCTGCATGGCTCTCCAGAATCGTGAAGTGAACTGAGTTACTCTATCTAAAATTATGGAAATTGGAATACCATGCAGCCGAACTATCTCCCTGATGTAGATATCTGCAATTTTATTGCAGCAGAAACAGCTGTGCATTTGGCACGAAATGGTCAGTTTGGACCCCCAGATTCACCCCGAGGCCCCCGGGACCCCAATGAAAACCACCAACCTACTCCAAAACATGATACAAACTAGTTCCAATCATAAAAACACACCCTTAAAAAACGGAAATCACCAAATCAAAGTGAATTCAAGCCTAAGTTTCATCCAAAACTTCCGAAACCTACATGCTATAAAACACCCGGCAAAACGATGTCCGAATGACCTAAACATTTGCAGACATATGCAAAATCACCTAACAAAGCTACTGCAACTTTCGGAATTCCATTACGACGCCCGGATCAAAATCTCACCTATAGATCGGATTTCCAAAAATTTCAAACTTCGGCATTTCAGGCCTAATTGAGCTACAGACCTCCAAAATACATTTCGAATGCGTCCAACCCCGAAATCACCTAACGGAGCTAATGGAACTATCAGATTTCCATTCCGAGGTCATCTTAACATTGTTCTGAATACGGGCCATTTTTCAACTATAAGGCTCTCATTTAGGGACTAAGTGTCCCAAAACACTCCAAATTCTAGAACTGAACCTCCCAGCAACTACATTAGCAGAAATAGACTTAGAGGAACAGTTAAATTGGGGATCGAGGCGTAAATTTCAAGAACGACCGGCCGGGTCGTTACATGTGGACTGGGTCATATTTTCGCATATCTGGCATTTTCGAGTGATATAGTGAGCAATGCTGACAATTCTCTCTCTAATCAATCCTTTATTTTGGAGAAACCTCCCTATTTGTTTGGTATGAGCATCCGGAGTCTGTTGGATTTTCTCTTGAAGCTATTGTAGTTCCATTTCTAATCGGGCCATGGCCATATAGCAATGTTCTCTTTCCATGTCAAACTCTTTTACTTGTTTTCTACTTTTGACCTCGGCAATGACAAACTTTTTCCTCAACCGAGCAACTTCAATATTATGTTCTTCTTTCAATTGTTGGGTCATACGAGCCCTTTCCTCAGCATTTTTAACCAATTTCTTCTGAACCCTGATTAATTCTTTTTCACCTTTATCCAGACCAAAATTGTAGTTGTTCACCTTTCGCCGCAAATTATCAATCAGTTTTTCATCCCGAACATGTCGAATAGGGGTTTCAGTTGTTGTTCTCAATTTCAGAATTTGAGCTTTTGATGCCTCATTTTCCTTAATCAGTTGTTTCTTTTCACCCTCATCGGCCGCCGTTTGTAAGATACTTTCGAACTTGAGGTCTTGAACTTGCTTTTCTAACATACTAATTTTGGCTCGGTATTCGTTCTTTTTAGCCAACCAATCCCATCGCTCTTTTGACAGCTTGGCAAATTCCTGGATGTGAGGTCTCTTCATTGGTCTTTTATGCTCATAATCTCTTCTGTACCATGTTGCGTAACTAGGTGACACTGCACCTCTGGATCGATCCCTTACACAAGTGTCCATTTTCAATCATTGACACTTGTTCCATATTTGTCCGACTTTTTCCTCAGGAAACTTTCCATCGGGACTAATCTCTATCACTTGAACGTTGAGATCTCCATCTTTTGGCACTATTTGATATCTGCCGAGTTGCCATAACACTCGGTATGGTGCGTATAGTTGAATACTTTTGAGACCCATTAAAAGAAAGTGTGATCCTTCTGTCGGCATGTATATGATTTCATCAACGGGTAGCCACCCGAATGCCCATTCTATCTTACTAGCAGTAAGAGATCGGAAGTATGTGAGCCAACCTTTAGGCCCCTCCGGCAACTTGAGCCCTTTTATCCTCAGTGTAGAATTATTCTATGCAAGTCTTTCTGATAATCCATAACTCAGAAATTGAGGGCGACGGAAAAAGTGCTAGATCATCCATATCTGTAATAGCATGTTGCATCCCTCGAAGAAATGCTCTCCAGCTTTACATGCTGTGAGAGCCCGAAAGATATCGGCCACTATCATAGGTGCCAAATTACTATTATGCTGTATAAGGAGGGTACTGACAATCCCGGCAATTCTAATGTCGATGTTCCCATATTTCCTTAGAAATTTTATCAAACCCAAAAATACCACCATGAAAGCAAAACGCCTATGTTCCTCCCATTTAGCCCGGTTTGCTTTGCTGTAGAGTTTGTTTGTTGGGTTGTTAAATCCTCAAACGTGACCATATCTATGGTAATTGAAATTCATAGTGCAAAACCCGTGGACCAAATCTTCATTGTGAACGCTTCGGATTATTTTCAAGGAATCCAGGAATCTGTGAGCAGTGATAGCTCTTGGAGCAACTGGATATTTATCTTTTAGAGGGACCTCATTTTTACTGATATAATTAGCAATTTCTTCTAGTGTCACAGTAAACTCGAAGTCTGAAAAATGGAGCACATATTGTGCGGGGTCCCAACAGGTGACCAAATTAGCAATCTTTTCTATCATTATATGTGACTAAATAGCAAAATAGAGAAGAAAGTTCGACGGAGATGCCGTTTTCTGGCCCAACTGTCCCACATCCTTTTTTTGATATAGTACTATACCCGTGAGGTGTAGAGGAGTTTTTCCAATTTAAGGACAGTCGGAATAGGATTAATTATTTAAGTTTTCACAGTCGCCACTTGAGAATATAATGGTGTCCCAAGTCACTAGTTTAATCCCGAACCGAGGAAAGTTTGACTCTGTTACAGTGTGCGAACTAGAAATTCAGATAAGGAATTCTATTAACCCGGGAGAATATGTTAGGCACTCCCAGATTTCGTGGTTCTAGCACGGTCGCTCAACTGTTATTTTGATTTTATCTAGTTTCAATTATATATTTTAATCATGTGCATTAGTTTTTGCTTTGGAATTTTAAGAATTGCAACATCGTGAAAATACATCCTTGACCACACCGTACCAGTACGCCTGTGGCTTTGGATATATTTCGACTTCGTTGGGAGTAGGATTTGGGTCACATAAATATGCATCCGTTCAAGTGAATGTATATTAAAGTTGTGCCTAACGGTGTCTATTCTTTTTTAATTTGGGAAAGATCATGGAATTAGCTAAACGATCCTTCTGGGTCTAAAGATCTTATAATTGTTATTTGAGGGCCCCATGCATTAATGCCTTATAACGAGGCTCATCTCATTTATATTTTCAGAGGTCAAACCTAGGGTGTGCTATGTTTTCTATCATTGTTTTACCTTATCTAAATAATGACTAATGCTATCTAATTATGATTTGTATTAATACCTTTATGTCCGGGCCCTCATATTTGGGCCTAGAAATTGGTCCAGCAAGGGTAATGCACGATTGTGCACGAAATTCATCTCTCATAGACATTGAAGCCCTTCGTGATCGGATTTGGGCCTTTTACCTAATCAGGCCCAGGTCATTAACAAATCCAAAACAGGCTCAAACATTATCATTAATTATATATTTAAAACGGATATTATGACTGCAGTATCAAAAATTAATTAAAGCATTTAACACTAATTTATATTTGAAAACTACTGTTTAGTCACTCAGATTAACTAAGTGTGATCTACATATTATTTATCAGTCAAGACATTACTTATTAAGATGCAGAGTTACCTTATTGTTTTTGCTTAACTAGAAACATTATTCTAAATCTTCAACCAAACACATTCGAATTACAATCTGCATTTCATTCATTCTTAAACTCTTGTTTTACACCATACCATTGAGTTTTAAAGCAAGTTTTATAACTAAACAAGTTTAAATGATGCTAAGCCATTAACGCGATTTAAATTTTAACTAGTTCATATTTTTCAAATTAATAGTTACTGATTCAAAATTCAATTAACAAAATATCTCGGCATTTTTGTATTACACTTCTGATTTCAGCACAGATGCGAATCTATAAGTAAATTAACTAAGTTTTAGCTGGTTTTCAATTTTAGATCTAGGTGGTCATTTTGACTGATCTATTTAGTGTATTACCTATACTACTATCTACTACTACTATAAATCTTAATTTAAGTTCGTACAGTCCAAGTCCATATTACAAACAAAATCCTAATGAATCACATGAACTCTAAATGTCTATAGATATGATAGAAATTGAAATATAAGTACAAATGGGAACTAATAAACATTTCATTTCTTCAAAGAACTTCAGTTACATCCTTGAGAGGTAGTAGTGTACCTGATCAAATTGAGAAGAAAACAATGAGTTCTAGAGGAGTGGAGGAGAAGAAAATGAGCGATAGGTAGCAATCCAAGTATCAACAGCAATGAATGCAAATTAACACAACAACAGGCGCGATTTCAGAGTAGAAAATCCAGCAAATTCAACCAAACTAGAGTAGAAGACCCAGTGAATTCAACCAAACAAGTGAAGAACAACGAACATAAATCCCAAATATCACTCCGAACAGCAGCAATGAAATAGTAACAGTATTTTAGTGTATTTTGTGTATTTCAAATCTTCTGAACCTTTTTAATAAGGCCTAAAGGGGCCTATTTATAGAGTAGAGTGGGAGGGAAATTTGAATTAGATATTCAGATTTCCCACCCCTACTCTTTTGAATTATTTTCAGTTTAGTCTAGGTGAATTAAACATGAATACACTTGAACTCCTGCTAGAAGGTTCTAGGGTATTCTCTATTATTCTATTTAGGCGTAAATGCCTTTATTACCCTCACTTGCTAATGTTTACTACCTATTTACCATTTAGTTATACCTAGAATGCACTTTATTGCTTAACTAATTACATCAAAACCAATCCTATTTGTCTTTTATACCCTTAATCTTTCCAAGTTATTTTTAGAATACCATTTACCCATTCCCCTTTTACCCTTGTGTTTTGTGTTTATTTACCCGACCAACCTTTAGGTTAATTAGACCTTTGAGCAGTCAAAAATCAAAACAGTATTTAAAAAATAACCCCAATACTTAGACTTTATATTATAGCCAATTCAGAGCTAAGTAACCCCTTTTCAAAAATAACCATTTTGCAAACATAGCCACAAATAACCTTTTAATTAATCAAGGATCTATACAAGTCAAAAGTCAAAACTGTATTGCAATGATAGCCAACATTAAGCACTTTGTACAAACATAGCCTTAATATGACTAATTACTTATAAATTAAGAAGAGTCAAAAGTAAAATTGTATTGCAATGATAGCCAACATTAAGTAATCTTGCAAATATAACCCTAATATGACTAAATAATCAATTATTCAGGACTCGGAGGAACAATTTGATATTGGTTGAATCCAATTAATCAGAACATTCAATCAAAAATTAGATCTATCAAGCAAGAACCTTAAACGACTACAAAGCATGCGATTTAACAAGTGACTTAAATCAGAAAATGAGAGCATACAGTAGATTTCATGTACAAACACAAAACCTTTGAGCGTGCAACAGATTCAAGCTAGAAAATAATATAGATAAAAGAATAACAAGTAGCACAGTAGAGAAGAACAGGGTTTGGGCTACTTAGCTTTTCTGTTAGTTTTCGTTTTCTTTCTTTCTTTCTTTTCCTTTTTTTCTTCATTTTTCTTTCTGGTTGCTGATTTTCTGGTTGTTCGGAGGCCTTGAGCCTTTCTTGACTGTTAGTCTTCCAAACAGACTCCTAGAGTCTCGTTTGTTATGAAAGAACGGTATTTTAAAGATTGGTGGTTTGACTGGGGTGGTTTTTGGTTGGAGGTATCCGCCGAAGTAGGGTTCCGGCGGGATATTTTTTGATATTCGAAGGGTTAGGCTCATACTCGAGGGAAAGTGGTTAGATAGGGTGAATGAGGGGCTCATGGTGGTTCTAGGGTGTTACTGGTGGAGGTTGGTTCAAAGAGTGGTGGTCGCCGGCTAGGGTTCCGGCGACCTATTTTTCAAGATTCGAGGGGTAGGAAAGGGTTTTGGACGGAACTCAGATGATGGGGTGAAAAAGGAGGAGGGGAGGGTTCATGGGTATGAAAATTAGTGGGAGAAGATGACCAGAAACGGACCACCAGTAGGGTTTCGGTGGCCCAGGTAGAGAGGGGGAAAGGAAAGCATGGTTGCTAGGGTTTGGGTTTCTGAGGCTGAAGGGTGTATAATGAACGAATACACATCAAGTGTATCGTTATATTAAAAATGTATAGGTGATTTCCAGCCGTTGGATGAGATTAAACAAGTGGCCAGGATTCACTGGCCATTAAATAGCGTCGTGTGATTTAAATGAGGCATTCATCCCATCCGTTAGATTAGTTAATTGAACAGTCCTGATCATTTCGGATTAACAGCGTCGTTTTAACTATTATACGACCATTGTTTTGGTCCGTTTGATTCACCTTATAAATGGTCCAGATTTAACTTCTTCAAACGACGTTGTTTTTTTGTTTTAATTTTATTTGCTTTATTTTTAAGAAATAAAAACAAACACTGGTACTTCTACACAATGATCAAAAAATTTTACACAAAAAATATTTTTATATATTTATTTTGGACTTATTTTCTTGGGGAAAAAATCACGTGCTCACACCAGCAAAATATTATATACATTATATTAAACTAAAAATAAAGACGAACAAAAATCTCGACCCTCGAATTGTCACGACCCCAATCCCGGTCGTGATGGTGCCCAACAAACTGCTAAGCAAGCCCGACCATTTACACTCTCATCCCGAGCATGAAGCTTAAATCAATTACTTGAATATTATTATCGACAATAAAGTTAAATGCTTAACTGATAGCTAGAAGCTAAGCTGAATAATCTCCCAAAGATCTGGGGTCACGAGTCTAAAGCCTCTAAACAAAACCGGATAACAATATATGAATGAAATGCTCAAGTCTAACTAATGTATACACAAAGAAAACCTGGAATAAGAAGAGTAGCCAGGTATTATGAATGCGAGCAGCTACCTCAACAACTCTGGTAACTCTAATAAAACGGGACTGCTCAGCTAAACCTCCGGCATACCTGAATCTGCACATAAAGGTGCAGGGAGTAGGGGTGAGTACAAAGTACTCAGTGAGTAATAAGCATATAAAATGTCTGAAGATAAGAAATCCACGAAATGCCACAAAGCAAAGCTATGTCTAACAGTCCAATACCTACTACGAACTACCAACAACAACAAACCATAGATAACATAAGTAATTAACAATGCATGAATGTAATACAATACATATGACCGCTACGGCGCGTAACCCGATCCATTTAACGTCGACGGAGCTCACTGGGGTGTGTACAGACTCCGGAGGGGCTCCTTCAGCCCAAGCGCAATATAATCATAACATTCGCTGTGGCGTGCAACCCGATCCATATTTAGTCGTAATATTTGCTGCGGCGTGCACCCCGATCCATACTTAGACCACAATATGCATATGCGTCACATAATTGTTTCAATTTATTTTTCCCAATTTCCCATTCATTGAATAGAATATACTTTAGTTATTTAATTCCAAGAAAAGTGACTTAGCAGTGCATAATAGTGAATAAACACAAGACAGAAATCAATGATTTTACAAATCATGCTATCACAATGATATTCATCCTCTAAGGATACTACAGGTCGACACAAGGCCCCAAACATGGCATTAACCCCAAATATACTCAACACAGGGTGCGTATCAATCGCAAATATAGAATTACTCTTGTTCGGGATGGACCAAGTCACAATCCCTAGTCATAACCAATCACGTACCTGCCATGGGATGAGAGTCACGCCCAAAATAGCGTCACAATGTGATAAGCCGGGGTTTCAAACCCTCAGGCCATCATATATACCAACTACTCACCTCTAACCGGTCGTAGACTCATCCGCAATGCCTTTTCCTTTTGTATCGACCTCCTCGTGTGTCTAATCTAGTCAAAACCACAACAAATACATAAATATGGTTCAAAGATACATAACCCAATCAAAATTACTCGAAAAGTACTACAATTGACGAAGTTGGTAAAACCCGAGCCCCGGGCCACTTATCGAAAAATTCTAAAAATTATACCAACAGGTTCCTCGTCTCTTCACGAGTAAGTACATATAAAGTTTATCAAAATCGGAGTCCGTCCCTCAAATTCTAACTTTACACTTTCTTAGGTTTCAAGCTCTAACCTCCATTTTTACCCTTTAAATCCTTGGTTTTTTTCAGTGTTTAATATATGTTTTTATATCATAACAATATAATCCGATTCTAAGAACTCTTACCTGATGAAATCCCATGAATTCTCTCTTAAAAATCGCCTCAGAAGCTTCTTCCCATTCCAAAATTGAAAGAAAATTCGGCCTGCTCAATATAGGTATATTTTTCACGTGTTTTACTGTTCCCAATGGATTCCTTGTGAAATTCTAATGAACTTAGGCTTTTGAATCACTCAATTTGACCTTATAATGAAGGAGCTATGTAGGTTTTAAGATTTGCAAATAGTACAGATTTTTAATACGCCGTCAGGGGCAATTTCGTTATTAACCTAAAAATCTGGGCAACCTTAGTAAAATAATCATAAAATCCTCATATGATGTCCAAATTCGATGATTCTTTTTGCTACGGGTCTATAATTACGATACGGATCTAATGCTTCATTTAAAATAGTAATCGGAGCTCATTTGTTCAATATGATACCCCTTTATGTCCAAAGATACGACGTTGAAACATCAAATAAGAGCGTGATCACAACCCACAATAAACTCGAGGCCTCCGAGACCTCAACAAAAGGCACCAACATATTCCAAATCATCATCTAAACTTGTTCCAATCATCAAAACACACCTAAAAACACTGAAATCATCAATTCACATCGGATTCAAGCCTAAGTTCTTCAAAAACTTTGAAAACACGCATTCGATCAAAAACCCAACCAAGCGACATCCAAATGACCTGAAATTTTTCACACACATCACAAAATACATATAGAAGCTACAGCAACTCTTGGAATTCCATTCCGACCTTGGGATCAATATCTTATCTATCAACCGAAATCTGCCAAAATCCAACTTTAGCCAATTCAAGCCCAAATCTACACTGGACCTCCGAATTCAATTCCGATTGCTCTCATAAGTCATAATTCATCCCCCAAAACTAGTCGAATCATCAAAAATCCATTCCAAGCTTTCTAACTCATCGGTCAATATTCGGTTGACTTTGTCCAAACTAACCTTTCCATAAAGAGGTTTGTTGCTTCATTTATAACCGAATTCTACCCGATTAACTTCAAATCCTCCAAATACATATTATGAAACATATAAAAGCATAAAACGGGAAATAACAGGGCGGTAACTCCCGTAATGACGGGTCGGGTCGTTACATCCTTCCCAACTTAAACAAACGCTCGTCCTCGAGCGTATCGAGAGTTGTTCTAGAAGCTAACCTATAGCTAAATGATCTTACCAACCATATACCCGATAACACAATACATATGAACTTTCACAGTCCATTTAATCCATAACCAAACCATAGAACCTCGTTGCACTTTTTGAAAATCATACACAAGATTAGAAATTCACATCTGTACATATAGTAAAGTTGAACCGGTTGTAATAACCCATACTTGCACACTTAGGTGAAAACGTATGATATACCGCCTAAACCAAACATTTGGAATCATAACTTCTATTCACAACAGTTGTCCTCAGCAGCCAATTACCGGCGGAGAACCTCTTATTAGCTAGAGCCTTATTCCCACACTTTTCTATACTGCCAACGATGAATGAAACACGCTATAAACCATAATCATCTCTCAGATCAACCATTCATGAAACCACTTCCCTTAACTGACATCACAACAGATTTTCGGGTCAAACCTCGATATTATCTTCCCAACAAGCTGGGATCAAATCTGTCGATATTCATTAAGGAACCCAACGATCACCTCGAATCCAACACCACTCTGGTGATATGATACCTCAATACAAGCCTAAACCACAACTTGCATATTACACTCACCAGCAAGAAATGATCTAAACACACTTAAATCATAACAAAAGACTCGAAAAAGAGAGTTGTACCTCAAGCTCATCAATGCCATTACAATACAAGGCCGAGACCCCGCCTCACATCATAGAATTAGAATGCTTGAATCTACTCCGAAAGGTCATAACTCCCGTAGCCTCGCTACAATGCGCGATCCTATCCCAATACCGTTGCACATCAAGCCACTATGCTCAAGCTCAACAACCATGCACATTTGATGTCTGAAACTAATGCAATTCATTACACCCACGATGAAACAGAAAACATGCAACACACCACCCGATAGACCATAACCAATGCTCCATACACCGAGCAACACTCAATTACTCTTCCCGCTCGACTTTCTCTATGAATTCTCAATGGAACCGTACCACATGTGCCCATAACTAACAAATCATAATGTCTCGCAACATCGAAAACAACTCATAGCTTTCCTCAGATCGCTAACAAGCTCAATAACGATTGACTCAACTTATTTCTCAATAGTACCAATCAGGGCCAACCAAGCTAAGTCGAGCTAAATGCGTAGCCATATCGGCCTGCCAACAAACTCAGTACCAAGAAGCCTGCAAATGTTTCTTCTACTTCTATGACTCTTGCCGAAGGCACCAAATAAATACGGAAATCCACAATCTCAATAGGTTACATGCCCGGCCATACGAAACACATCCAAAAAGCTACTCAATAACGGAACGGGATCAATGATAGCAACCTCTGAACTGACATCTATTACGAGTGCCCAATTATATAAGTACTCATTCCCAGCTGTCCGTTGGTTCATTGAAATATAAATCATTCTGCTAAAACATATTCTAACGCACTTCACCATTTAACCCGTGGCATATCTGGCGTAGCCCCTAATGTAATAGTTCAAAATAACCCAACTCTACAACAACCAGTCTAAATTCTAACATCACATCCAAAATATAACACACCAGCGAATAAAGATCCACCACCACATCATAGTATGTACATCAGAACTCCCTATAACACACGAATTATCATACTTGATCCCAGTTTCCACCGTGCGAATACATGCACCCATCAAGTATCCATTAATTCAACGAGAGATATTCTAAAATTTCCCTAATCATCTGAAGCTCTCTTATCTGAACGCTTAGAAGGAATCACTACACATCTCATGCTCTACATGACATACACATGCCTTGTGCAAATTCTTACAATACTGACACGGCAAATGAGATCTGTAATATTTCTTAGCCATTATCGAAACAACAATTCATTAGTTCTATATTCTTGGCAAGAACTATCACCCCATTATGAGTCAAACAATGGTTTTAGCTCTTTACTATACTTCATACACTCAGATTGCACTGATCTCAAACTCAATGATCTCGTCTTACCCAGTACGAACTGCTCGAGCAATAAGCCACTCCAGGTATAATTAAATGTCACTTGATGCCCCCAATGTGCCAATAAGCTACCAATTCGAATGTGGTACTAAAGAAAACGAGCTTTGGAAGGAATTATCAAATCCTACGCACTAATATAGACTTTCCTTGGAAAACAGGAAGCAAGGAATATAAAGATGGCACATAGAAAACTATACTCGATATAATAATAACATACCCATGGTGGCGTGCCACCCGATCCACACATAGATCTCATATAAGGAGACGTACATCGAGCAAAATTTGCTCATTACAACATAATACCGAGTATCGGTCGTACGCATGCTAAGTGCATAATAATATCTCTGAGGGACATATAGCATTATAAGCTATGACATTCAAGCACAACTGAGGTGCGATGTACAATCTGAATCTCAAGAGCCAAGATGCTCATATAACATCATTCCTACGCGGATTCTTAACATATAGCAATTTCTCAAGCCGTCTCACAACTCACCCATCGTAATACATCACTACGCGAAATATCTGACAAAGGAACATCAACCTAACTACTCCTCCACGAGGACCGCATTACAAAATGCACACATCTGGCCTGATATAGAGCCATTATTCACATTAGATCTATCCGCCGACTTCAGCCGATTCTGTTCACAGTGAACTAGTCTAATAACCTTTCAAAGGTCCATGATAACTTCCATTTTCTTCCTACAACACAAGAACAACCATCATAATCTGAGTAATCCTCCCCAGTTCACAACCCAATTTGTCACGTGCCCTCCAGGCATGAGTTCCTCAATTTAATGACACTATCACAACCTTCATACTTGGTTTACATCTTTGATCGGTCAAGTGACTACATGCCACACTTATATAATCTTCCAGTGGGACACACTCCCACAACCTACCGCATTAATATTTGGGGCGTACCTCCAAACCACCGGTCATACTAACTCTGAAGAGCGATAAAAAATCATTAACCAGGACACAACACCGCTCTCAGGTGACGCTGAAGACGATACTAATTTATCTTAACCATTGAAACTTCCTTCCTGCTCATCCGATCTCTTGAAATCTTGTCAAAAATTTTCCTTCACTCGTGCCATTCTCGGCTCAATTTCTGCAATCAGAAGTGGTTCGCCAGTATACTTTAAGACAGAACCAACATAGAACATAATAGTGCAATCATCTAATCAACAACAACCTCCCCAACTTAGCTCGAAACCATATATATCACAACACATATACTTTATTGATTTCGTATTATCATAGTGAGATTAAACTCGCTCTTCCATGAGCTTGTTGGAAACACAAATCATCTGAAGTTTTAACTCTTCTGCAATTCTTAAATTCATTCAAGCAACAGTTAAGCCTACTCTCTAGGCGACCAGATTTTTACTAAGTCCCAAATTTTTTCAAAAAAAAAAATTCGGCAGAGTTTCCTTTGTAATTGGGTCTATCCACCTGCCAGAGAATCACCAAAATCATCCTAACAACATGGCTACAACTTAAAAAAACATCACAATGTATGTCAACAACATTAATCTCAATACTACCTATATTATATTATCAAAATCGATACAGGGACATGCATTGCACTTATTTGAATCATAACACCTATAAAATACCTTTCAATTACACATGAGATCTTCTAATACACACATAAAAATCATACCACTTAAGGACACCCTGCAAGAGATATTCTGCCTGCTTCGCCTCAATTTAGTATTTCAACATGCCTTCCCCCATCGTATACATTACACGGTCATGTAATTTTCCTGGGTCTGAACTCAACCCGCAATGTGCTATGTACTTTGCTCCCAACTAGGGTAACTGAAAAGA
Source organism: Nicotiana noctiflora (assembly GCA_032618575.1). NCBI lineage: Eukaryota > Viridiplantae > Streptophyta > Magnoliopsida > Solanales > Solanaceae > Nicotiana > Nicotiana noctiflora. The sequence goes on from JASVEL010009774.1 coordinate 46,167, forward strand.
TTATCCACGCACCCACATCTTGGGGCAACACATCCACTCACAAGGGAAATCAAACACTTAATGGGCCATCTATCATCATGCAGTCCTTCTTCAACACTTCCAAGTTTCATAGACACACCACACAACACCAATATACTCATCACATAGCTATCTAGCCGACATTCCAACAATTAGGGACAATACTGAACCTATAAGCTCATAATACCAGCTCACAAGATCAGCACCTCGTTGCTCAAGCCATAGTCAAAGATTCGGCCTCAAGTCCTCCAGACTGGCCCAACATGAACTCGCAGAGATTACATCTCACCCCTCTTTCAGGGAATTACCAGCCATCAAGGCAAATATATTACTGAGCGCTCGCGTGCGCATACAGACGTGTAGAAGGAATTTCAAGAGTTATATCTCAAGCTCAATCAAATATGCACGATAAGAATTCCAAGAAAGTGAAGTGTTTCCTAAAGGTTCTGTAGCCTCCTGAGGATAGATACGGACGTCTACGTACCGATCCGCGAGAGCCTACTAAACCGGCTCATGACTCGCGAGGCCTAGTAACCTAGGCTCTGATACCAACTTGTCACGACCCCAATCCCGGTCGTGATGGCGCCCAACACAACTACTAGGCAAGCCCGACCATTTACACTCTCATCCCGAGCATGAAGCTCAAATCAATTACTTGAATATTATTATCGACAATAAAGCTAAATGCTTAACTGATAGCTAGAAGTTAAACTGAATAATCTCCCAAAGATCTGGGGTCACGAGTCTAGAGCCTCTAAGAAAAACCGAATAACAATATCTGAACGAAATACTCAAGTCTGAATAATGTATATATAAAGAAAAACTGGAATAAAAACAGTAGCCAGGTATTGCAAACGCCAGCAGCTACCTCAACAACTCTGGTAACTCTAATAAAACGGGACTGCTCAGCTAGACCTCCGGCATACCTGAATCTGCACACAAAGGTGCAGGGAGTAGGGGGTTAGTACTAAGTACTCAGTGAGTAATAAGCATATAAAATGTCTGAAGATAAGAAATCCACAAAATGCCACAAAGCAAAGCTATGTCTAATAGTCTGATACCTACTACAAACTAACAATAATAACAAACCATAGATAACATAAGGTATTAATAATGCATGAATGCAATGCAATGCACATGACCGCTACGGCGCGTAGCCGGATCCATTTAACGTCGACGACGCTCACTGGGGGAGTGTACAGACTCCGAAGGGGCTCCTTCAGCACAAGCGCAATATAATCATAACATTCGCCGCGGCGTGCAGCCCGATCCATATTTAGTCATAATATTCGCTGTGGCGTGCAGCCCGATCCATACTCAGACCACAATATGCATATGAGTCACATAACAGTTTCAATTTATTTTTCCCAATTTCCAATTCATTAAAAAGAATATACTTTAGTTATTTAGTTCCAAGAAAAGTGATATAGCAGTGCATAATAGTGAATAAACACATGACTGAGATCAACGATTTTACAAATCATGCTATCATAATGATATTCATCCTCTAAGGATACTACAAGTCGGCACAAGGCCCCAAACATGGCGTTAAGCCCAAATATACTTAATACAATGTGCGTATCAATCGCCAATATAGAATTACTCTTGTTCGGGATGGACAAAGTCACAATCCCTAGTCATAACCAATCTCGAACCTGCCATGGGATGCCAGTCACGCCCTAAATAGCGTCACAATATGATAAGCCGGGGTTTCAAACCCTCAAGCCATCATATATACCAACTACTCACCTCTAACCGGTCGTAGACTCGTCCGCAATGCCTTTTCCTTTTGTATCGACCTCCTCGCGTATCAAATCTAGTCAAAACCACAGCGAATACATAAATATGGGTCAAAGAAACATAACCCAATCAAAATTACTCGAAAAGTACTACAAAATTGACGAAGTTGGTAAAACCCGAGCCCCGGGCCCACTTCTCGAAAATTTCTGAAAAGTTATACCAACGGGTTCCACGTCTCTCCATGAGTAAGTACATATAAAGTTTATCAAAATCGGATTCCATTTGACCCCTCAAATTCTAACTTTACACTTTCTTAGGTTTCAAGCCCTAACCTCCATTTTTACCCTTTAAATCCTTGGCATTTTCAGTATTTAATCTATGTTTTTACATCATAACAACATAATCCGAGTCTAAGAACTCTTACCTGATGAAATTCCACGAATTCTCTCTTAAAAATCGCCTCAGAAGCGTCTTCCCCGTTCCAAAATTAAAATAAAACTCGAACTGCTCATTATAGGTATACATTTTACGCGTTTTACTATTCCCAATGGATTCCTTGTGAAATTTTAATGAATTTAGGCTTTTGAATCACTCAATTTAACCTTATACTGAAGGAGATATGCAGATTTTAAGATTTGCAAATAGTGCAGGTTTTTAATACGCCGTCAGGGGCAATTTCGTCATTAACCTAAGAATCCGGGAAACCTTAGTAAAATAGCCATAAAATCCTCATACCATGTCCATATTCGATGATCCTTTTTGCTACAGGTCCGTAATTACGATACGAATTTAATGCTTCATTCAAAATAGTAATCGGAGCTCATATGTTCAATATGATACCCCTTTATGTCCAAAGATACAACGTTGAAACATCAAATAAGAGCGTGATCACAACCCAAATTAAACCCGAGGCCACCGGGACCTCAACAAAAGGCACCAACATATTCCAAATCATTATTAAAACTTGTTCCAATCATCAAACACACCTAAAAACACTGAAATCATCAATTCACATCGGATTCAAGCCTAAGTTCTTCAAAAACTTTCGAAACACGCATTCGATCAAAAACCCAACCAAACGACATCCGAATGACCTGAAATTTTTCACACACATCAAAAATTACATATTGAAGCTACAAAAACTCTCGGAATTCCATTCTGACCTTGGGATCAATATCTCATCTATCAACCGAAATTCACCAAAATCTAACCTTAGCTAATTCAAGCGTAAAAATCTACAATGGACCTCAGAATTCAATTCTGATTGCTCTCCTATGTCATAAATCATCCTCGAAACTAGTCGAATTATCAAAAATCCATTCCGAGCTTTCTAACTCATCGGTCAACATTCGGTTGACTTTTCCAAACAAACATTCCTATAAAGAGGTTTGTTACCTCATTTCTAACCGAATTCTACCCGATTTACTTCAAATCCTTCAAACACATATTATGAAACATATGAAAGCATAAAACGGGGAATAACAGGGCGGTAACTCCTATAACAACGGATCGGATCGTTACACGAATCCTCTCCGGTGTAAAAAATATCGTAGTATCCATGTAGATTAATCCATTGCAATATGCGGTGTAGAAGAAAGTCGTAGTATTGTTCTTTCTAATATTGCAATACAATCCATAGAAAATATCCGACATAAAAACTAAGCAGTATAAATCTATTGCAATATTCAGCGTATAAACTAAGCACGTATTTTGCTTGAAGAGAGAGAATAAAAGTTTTGTTGGAATTTTTAGAGAGAATCGTGTGTAAATAGAAAGAAAAACATAAATAGCATATTTCACACTTCTGATAGTATATATCATAAATATCTATTTCGCTATAAAATATAAAAGATTGTTATAGAAAATAATATTTGAGGATATGACCCTTGATAGGAGGACCTGGAACTCGAGCATTAGGGTTGTAGGTTAGGGTGGTAGTTGAGCTTCTCCTTCTCTATTCCGGGAGTGAAGTGAGTTTGAGCAGGTTGGTTTTAGACGGCTTGTGGTTAATATGAAGTCCACACTACCCTTACTGTTTTCCATAGCTCTGGACCTTAGTTGCTGGTTATTATTATTGCGTGTCATCTAATCTATGGTTTTTAGGATGCACTATTTTTATAGTTATGTTGACGATATTGATGAATTGTCTTTTCTTGATTTACTAGTATTTGTGCCCGTGTGTTGAGCAGGAATACCTTATACCTAAAGGAGCATGAAAGAATTTCGATTTTGCTTTGAACATTCATAAAAAAGTTGGATAAATTCTACACCTTTCATTTACATGTCTTTTAAGAGTTTCAAAGCTTCATCAAAATTTTCATAACACATAACCATCAATAATTGCTGCCTAAAAAAAATATTTTTATACTTCAACCTATTAAAAATCTGCCTTTCCAGTTCAACCATGATACTTTTCGAATACATAAAAATGCAGTTTTTTTCCATGGTACCGGTTCTTCTTAACTTCTCCACACAAAGAAAGATTGTAAATGCATCAAATTTTTAAACTTCAAATTGCAACTCCTTCAAAGAAAACATAATTTATCATTCAAAATTTTGTCTTTACATTCTTATACCTTAAATTCACAACATTAAACGACAATATATCCAGGTGCAACATTTCATGACATTAATAAAGAGATGTCAATGGCATATACCTGAAGCACACGCTGAACTTAAAAGAATCGGTTTTCACCAAGAGCCTCAAAGGACTACGAACATTTACATCTTAACATGGAATATAATTTTTTGTGATCAAGTGCACAAACTAATATTAATGAGGAGAGACATGTACTTGAATATATTATCGTTAAAGATCATTCATTGCACAAACTGACACCTGATAAGAAATCAACAATAGAATAAATACATTTAGTAGGAATATCTCAAAGAAAACATTGAGCATAAATAAAGTTTTACAATAAAAGGGAGTAGATAAAAAATGTGATGTAATAATGCAGAAGAAAAACATACTTTTGCTTAAGAGAAATGTATAAATTTTTATGTTAAAATGGATGTCTTTCCACAGTTATTATAACATGGTATTTTTGAACAAAAATAAATAAATAATGAAGGATATAATGTGAAGAGTGGAGTTGAGCCGAATTTAGTTATTTTGAGAGTCAACATAGACAAATTCATCAGTTAAAGCCTCCTTAAGCTCTTATATACATTCAAATTCGATTGTAAAAAAAAATAATCACACAACAAAAATCAAACAATTGAAGAAATATCAGAGCTAATAATTCCATCAATCAAGTAAATAAAACTACACAGGTCAGCACCAAACCATTAAGCTTTGCAATAATATTTTCAAAACTTACTAAAAATAAATTTATAAAAGAAATAAATTTCCACATTGTTGTATAAAACTTTTTATATCAACATCATCATAATGCTTTTTAAACTAACCACAATCATGTGAAACCAAAAACTTACTTCATAAAGTCTGAAAATAGAATTTTTGTACAAAACCAATAATAGAAAAACTTTTTTCCTTTTTCTTTTTTACTCTTTCTTTGTTCTCTTCCGTCTACTTCTTTCTTTTTTTTGCTTTTTTCATTTTTTTCCGGTTCTTTGTTCCCTTTTCTCTTTTATCGTTTCACTTCTTTTTGTTTTTTGTTTTTTGCTTTTTGTCAGAGAAAAGTGGGAACGTGAGTTTTGAAGTTGGGGGTTAGAAATTATGGGGTAGAGATGTGAGGAAGTGGGAAGTTTAGGAGTTTTATAATGTACCTCTATTTTTTGTCAAATTTTTAGGTTTTAATAAATTAAATAAAAAACTAATAAAACAACATGGGTGTCAATTCTTTTTGAACTGATTAGATGCTTGTGAAGCGTTTTTGTTTTTCTTTTTTCCTATTTCTATGTACAAATTTTGTACAAATTATTTTGGCGAATTTAGGTTTATGATAAATTAAAAACTAATAAAAAATATAGAAGTCTATTTTTTGAAATTGCAGTAGTTGTAAATTTTTTTAGTTTTCAGTTTCAATATTCAATAAATATTTCCCAAAAACATGGACTCCATGATGTGATTAAATTTTGTAAGTTCTTTTTTTCTTATTTTAAGTTTTTTTTGAATCTCCAAATTTATTGGAGGTGGGTCCTAAAACTTTACACATGTTAATATTTGGGTGTGACACTTGGCGCAATAATATATCTTTGCTTCTTCTATTCTATATAGATAGATTGTCATCTTCCTAAGCTGAGGGTCTATCAGAAATAATTTCTCTATCCTATCGGGATATAGGTAAAGTCTGTGTACACACTACCTCCCCAAAACCCACTTAGTAAGATTTTACTGGGTCGTTGTTTGATTGTTTTTAGAGTGCATACCTTTGCTACGAAGGTATGAGGTCCACTTTGTACGTTTGCTGAGCAGACCACTCAGACATTTTAAAAAAGGGAAGGGAACTTCTCACCCCGAGAGAGGCGGAAAGCGGTAGCTTCTAGAATGGAAGCTTCTCCTTTATTTTTTAGAGCGTATCGCTATTTGAAATAAAAAAAAAAGAAGATATATCACTTGAATATCTCTTCTTTTATATTTGTCACTCTTATTTGCCAAAAATGGTCCTCGTAAGTAGAGTCAATAAATTCTTCCCTTAGAAAAATAATTAAAAAGGAAATTCTTTTTTTATCATTTGGTGAACACTTAAATTAATTTTAATTAAAAAATCAAAACTATCAAAGTGCCAAGTTTATAGCTAATTAGAGATAAAAAATAGTTCAAATGTAACCCAATGTAAATGGTGCCCAGGGTAATACTATTACTTATGCTTTTTCTTTGTTTTTAGGCAAAATACCTTAGTACCCCCCTAAACTATTTGAGAATTATTACTTTCCTCCCTAAACTATCTCTGGTTCGAATTAACCCCCTCAACTTGGCCTTTTGAGAATAATTACCCCCTAAATGCTTATGTGGCAAAAAGTGTGGGTACACTCACCTGCCATGTAGATTTTTCCGTCCATGTGGCATTTTCGTGAAAAATAAAAAAGAATTTTTATCTCTTTAAGAATATTATTTTTTAAATAATCTTTTTCGAATACAATTTATAATAAAATTTGGATAGAACGACATTAGTTAGGCTAAATATTTTTATTTGTTCAAAAATAATAAAATTTTAGTTAATCTTTTTTTGAATTTGACCCTGAAAATAAAGATTTATACAATTAAAATAAATAGTCAATGCATCTAAAAATTTATAAAATATAGTTTGAAATTAATTATTTTGGCTATAATTTTTTATATATCTCTAAATTATAGTGCTCCAATTTTGTTTTACGGATTTTACCTAAAAAAAATAAAAATACACAGTTGAAATAAATAGTCATTGCATCGCAAAAGAATAAATAAAAAGAGTATACAATTACAAAAAATTACAAGTGCAATTGTACACTCTTTTTATTTCTTCTTTGATTCAATGATTATTTATTTCAACTATGTATTTTTTATAACTTTTTAGATGTCTTGACTATTTATTTCAATTGTATAAATTTTTATTTTCAAGTAATATTCAAAAAAAGATTAACTAAAATTTTATTATTTTTGTACAAATAAAAATATTTAGCATAACTAATGTCGTTCTGTCCAACTTTTATTATAAATTGTATTTAAAAAATTATCTAAAAAATAATATTCTTAAAAAGAAAAAAAATTCACGAAAATGCCACATGGACAGAAAAATCCACATGGCAGGTGAGTGTACTCACACTTTTTGCCACATAAGCATTTAGGGGGTAATTATTCTCAAAAGGCCAAGTTGAGGGGGTAATTCGAACCAGAGATAGTTTAGGGAGGAAAGTAATAATTCTCAAATAGTTTAGGGGGTACTAAGGTATTTTGCCTTGTTTTTATTGCAAGAATATGCTGTATTCCTTTTTCGGAAAAGACAGCTTTGCCCTTTGCTTGAGCAGTGGAGTTAAGTTGTACTATACTATGCTTCTCTTTGTGTATTCTGTCCTTTGATTCCTTGACACCCTTTTCAGTTTTCCCTGTTCTTTATCAGATTCCCACAAAATTCCTCCAATTTCATATTAATATTGCATAACTTTTCTTTTCCTTTTGATCACAAGGTTCTTGCTTTGTTCTTTTCTTCTTCTTCACTTTACAGAAAGATAGGAAGAACATTTAAGGTAAGATTTTTCTTGTATTCTGCTCTTTTGTCCCACCTGAAAAACTCTAAAGAACCTCCATTTTTGTTGCAATTTTGTGTTTTTTATATTAGTTGAGTGTAATTTCATTTGGGGTCTGAATAATTCTTGTGACAGACTGTGTAGCCACAAAAAGTTTTTAGCTGGTATAGTCAAACCTCTTTATAATTTGGACATTTTTTCGCTGGTATAGCGAAATGTTGTTACAAAGAACATATAACATAACATGAAAAATCGGTTCCAAAGAAAACTTGGCCGTTATAGTGAAATATTGTTATAGATTACTGTTATAGAGGGGTTTGACTGTATTTTGTTTTTTTGAATTGAAAGTGGTTGTAATTTCATGCAAAGATTGAATCTTTTTGGGGTGTTTTTGTGTTGTGGTAATTGTAGGATTTGGTAATTGTATATTATCGTTGAGGGGAATGACAAGTTTTGATGTTTCAAAGTATGCACATAGCCCTATGCATAAAGCTACAATCTTGAAAGATTATGCATCTCTTAGTAAGATAATTTTAGGCCTCCCTAGGCTTTGTGATACAGCTGAAATTCATACTGAATCAGTATCCTTAGCTGAGGAAGCTAAGGCTGATGCCATTTCGGCTGTAATTGATCGACGAGATGTCCCCAATCGCGATACGCCTCTTCATTTAGCTGTCAAACTAGGGGACGAGACTGCAACCGAGATGCTTATGCTTGCCGGTGCAGATTGGAGCTTGCAAAACGAGCAAGGTTGGAGTGCCCTACAGGAAGCTATATGTAATAGAGAAGAAGGTGTTGCGAAGATTATAGTTAAGAATTACCAGCCTTTGGCTTGGGCGAAATGGTGTAGGCGGTTACCTCGGTTGATTGGAACAATGAGGAGAATGAGGGATTTTTATATGGAGATTACTTTCAATTTTGAGAGCACTGTTATCCCTTTCATTTCTAGGATTGCGCCTTCCGATACGTATAAAATTTGGAAAAGGGGTGCAAATTTACGGGCGGATATGACGTTGGCTGGATTTGATGGTTTTCGTATTCAACGATCTGATCAGAGCATTCTCTTCCTTGGTGATGGTTCTGAGGATGGTAAAGTTAATCCTGGTTCGCTTTGTGTGGTTTCGCATAAAGAAAAGGAAATTACGAATGCTTTAGATGGTGCTGGCGTTCCAGCAACAGAGGCTGAAGTGCAACAAGAAGTCGCTGCAATGTCTCAAACGAGCATATTCAGGCCCGGGATTGATGTGACTCAAGCTGTTTTGTCACCACAAACGACATGGAGGCGCCACGAGAAGATGGAGATGGTCGGTCCATGGAACGCTAAAGTATATGCTATGCAAAATGTGGTCGTGAGCTTTAGATCAAGGAGGGTGCCAGGTGCTATGACAGATGATGAAATGATTAATTCATGCAATGGAAATGAGGCGGAAAGTAAAGATATTGATGATATTCTGACAGAGGAAGAAAGAAAACTTGATGTTGCTCTCAATGAGAACGGAGATGGCGTTATTGCACACGGGCATAGTTGTCATGAACAAATAGACAAAGACATTCCTATTGAGGAGATAAATGGTTGTAGTAATGGTGAGTATTCTGTTGCTGTTAGCAGGAAGAGGGATGAGTATAGACGAGGAAGACATGCCGAAGCTTCTTCATCTAGTAATGCTGAAAGTGGAGATCTTCGCAAAGATGGAAGCCGAGAAAAAGAGTATAAGAAAGGATTGAGGCCTATTCTCTGGCTTTCTCCTGATTTTCCGTTGAGAACTGAAGAACTCCTTCCTTTGCTTGACATTTTAGCAAATAAAGTTAAGGCTATCCGGCGACTGAGAGAAATGCTTACAACAAAACTTCCAAAAGGAACCTTCCCGGTTAAGGTATGTGTTGTATACTGGCTCTCGAAGCTTAGCTCCCTCTCTGCCTCTTTTTCTTGTTTGGATTCTCATTAATTTTGATTGGTAATATTTTTGACATTCATGTGCCGTACTTATCTACCCGACTGCCTTCTCTCTCTCTCTCTCTCTCTCTCTCTCTCTCTCTCTCTCTCTCTCTTGTTCCCTAGGGCTTTCTTTCGGCAGTAAGGAAGTACAATGGATGATATGTGAGTCGGGCACATATTTCGAGTTCAAACCTGCCATTGAGGAGCCTACGACTTAAGTGGGAGCAAGGTAGAGGGGCAGGGGCGGATCTACATTGTAGGCAGAGGGTCACCGGCACCTGGAAACTTCGGCAAAAACTCCATATATACTTGCTAATTTCTTCGAGAAATAGCCAGATTTTAACAAACGCCCTCACCAATTTTTATGAGCAGTAATAAATTTATATTGAATGTAACGTGGCCCGGTGACTGCCGAATCTTGGGTCCGCCTCTGTAGAGGGCCTGGCCCATGTTCCTCTGAGTTTCAAATCTATGGGTCAGCTGGGGTTCGGCCAGCTAACTGGAAGGATTTCTCAGTTATTTGGATTTTAAGGTACAAAGTGAAAATAGTTGTTATAGGGAAAGGTTGTCAACTTGATGTTAAGACCAGATACAGCTTCGAATATCAAGAAAATAGTTCTCACATATAGCTTCTGCTCTTCCTCTGGTTCACAGATATAAGTGTAACATCTGCATAAGGAAGGTGTGAGATGTTCATTTTCCCTGCCTTCTCTCCCTACGGTGAATCGTCCACTCGTTTTTCTTTTCCTTATATTTTACTGAGAACCTCCGACAATAAAGAACACAAAGGGAGAGTGGGGATCTCCAATTGATACATTTGCTCTAAAACCCATTTCTTTTAGTATGATGATAAGGAGCCCTACTGTTCACATGATCATATACTTTCTTTATGTCCAACTTTACCAAGAAATGAATAGCAGCTGTGTCCTTGTCTCTTCCTTGAGTCAAGGCACTCATTAGCCATCAGTACTGCGTCTGTGGTTTGTCACTCAGTAGTAAAAGCGAATTGAGTGTTTGTTACTAACTTGCTGGCCACTGTTCTCAGCCTTTCTGTTTATAATTTGGCAATTATCTTATAAAAGGTGCAGTGGTATTAGCTAGTGTAATCAACTGCATTTTGATTGGTGTTGCGTGAAATTGGATAATACTTGCTTGAATATTGGGTTAAATTGTGGAACTCTTTCTTCAAGAATTCTTGATCTCCGCAACACTTTTGACATAAATTTGTTCCTTGCTTCCCCTCCTACTCTGACGCTTCTCATCCCTTTCCTTTTGACATCGTTCGTCATGAATTGGTGACTTCTCAGTAGAAATGATTCCTAAAATAGTTGGTCTTAGATATGTGAACGCTCATATGCATGTGCACAAAGGTATCCCTTATGTTTTGTTTTTAATACCTTTATATCAAGTAGTCCTCTGCTGAGAAGACCTTGTTATTTCAGGTAGCAATTCCGGTGGTTCCAACAATTAGAGTTTTGGTTACTTTCACCAAGTTTGAAGAATTACAGCCGCTGGACGAGTTCTCAACTCCTCCTTCAAGTCCTACTCCTTCAGGCAAGGAGAGTCCACCCGAGCAACAGCCCTCAAGTTCATCTTGGTTTCAGTGGATAAAATCCCCTTATCAACGGTCTAGTTCTTCTACAAGCAGCTCGAATAGTATCACAATCGACGTCCAAGATCCATTTGCAATCCCTCGAGATTACACATGGATCAGTGCAGAAGCTAAGAAAAAGAAAATGCAGGAAAAGGAGAAAGCAAAGAAAGGGAAGAGTAGGAAGCAGTAGTCGAAGAAGTCGGCTAGCTAAGAGTATTTTTTACTTAAAACAGCTCATGGAATACCTAAGGAGATAGTTGCTTTCTTGATTGAAAGATCTTATTCCGGGGGCTATGTTTATAATATCTTTGCAATTTAGTAAATCATTGTGGGGGCTATAAGGTAGGGGGTAAGATGTGCGTACAACTACCCTCCCCAGACTCACCTATGGGATTACACAGTGTTTGTTTGTTGTTGTTGTTTGATTTCCCAGTATATATATATATATATATATAGATGATTTATTCTGCCACTTGGCTTTGACATAGTAATACTTGTGTTGATGAGACAGCTTGTTTTATTACAACTATGGTAAGTTCTAAGTGGTAGATCTTCGCGTTGACCCTTTCCTAAACCAGAATCAGGGTATCATTCGCTCAGAATTCATAAATGGATAAATCATTGGCGAAAGGAAAATTTCTTTAATGAACTTGTCACAAGCTTACTCCTCTCTTAGAAGGGGAGTTTTCGCATAACTGGTGAAGTGGTTGCCATGTAACTAGAAGGTCTCGGGTTCAAGTTGTGTGAACAGCCTATTATTGAAATATAGGGTAAAATTGTATACAATAAATCTTGGTGGTCTAGCCCTTTCCCGAATCGCGTACATAATAGGAGCTCAATGTACCAAAATTTTTCCATCTACTCTTCTCCACTTAACTATCAAGTTTTAGTCTCCAGCGAGATTCGGACACGTGACATGTATCTAACTCAGACATTACGTTGAATTTTCCATCGATGTAAGTGTTACTATAAGTGTTTTTTCCCCACAATTAAGTAGTCATTCTCTATTAAAGAATATATGTGAAGAATAATGCATTAACTGAAATGGAAGTACAAAATCGGAATCGAAGAGGAAAACCTGAAACGTGTAAATTGCATTAACGATGTACTTATAATTGCATTCACCGATCGTAACTTATAAATCGCACTCCCAATTGAACTTATTGCACCGATTGCGAGTTATAAATAATCAAACAGGCATAACTGTTGCATATGTTATTTTTTTAATAGATAACACTAACCTAAATATAATAATAAAAGTTCTACCACTAGAGTTGTTTTTTAGGGGCACTCCTATGAATTTATCGGGAGGACTTCAAATATAGCCAGATTTATAAGTGGATATTCAAAAATAGTTGCAGTTTTAAAAAGTAAATTTAGTCATTTTTCATGTAAAGATAAATTTGAACGAAAATGTTGTTCAAAATCCGGAAAGATACTCAAGTATAATATACTGGAATACTTATGTTGGAACTCCAGTATAATATACTAGAGTTCCAATATAATATACTCGTCTATTATAATATATTGGAGATTGGAGCATAATATATCGGTGCTCCAATCTCCTGCATATTATATTGGAACTTTCCGCGTGTTGGAGTTCCAACATAATATGTTGAAAGTTAATACACATGTGCACCGATCTCCAATATATTATGTTGGAACTTACGGCGTTGCGGAAAAATATTGGCTATTTTTCAATAATATTGCAAACGTTGACTATTTTTGAATGACCAGTCGAAAACTGGCTAGCCCGTGCTATTTTTACGAATTTATCCCACAACATATGTGAATTTAATAAAGCTCAGTTAGAGACAACATAATAATAATAATAATAATAATAATAATAATAATAATAATAATAATAATAATAATAAAAGCCACAATATTAATTCAAGTGGTAGCCTAGAAAAAAGCCATATGACATAATTAGTTAATTATTAGTTATTTAACTAATAATTAACTATTAGAAATTAACTACTTAAACATGGGTGAGAGTTGTTTCTAAAAATCATTTTCGTTTTTTTTTTGGAAATAAAAATTGTATTTATTTATTTAAATTCAGACAATACTATTAAGAAAGATATAATAAAATTTAAAACAAAATATATTTTTCTATAATATACAAAAGGAAAGTAGAATACAAAAATATTAAATAAGTAATATGCTACTAATTTTTAACAATATAGTTACTCGATTGGTGAAATAGTATCATACACATGTAGAGGTGTTCACGGTTCGATTTGAGTCAATTTTCCTCTAAAAAAGAAACCAAACCAAGTAAGTTAACTGTGGACAATAAATTTCCATCGACAAAATAAAACCAAGATCGAAACATATTGCAACAATCGTAGTATTTGATTTCAAATAATATGAGTGTACAATCTCTATGAATTCTCTGATTCTTCTTTCTAATAGCAAATAAATTCAAAGGCCTTCGAGCTTGATCTTGAATATGTGGTTGTTCCCATGAACGATGATCTTGTTTTTCAGCTTGATTGCTTGAACTTGATCTTAAGTTGTTCTTCGTTCTTGAGCTTGAACGTGATTGCCTGAAGCTTGAAACTTGCGGAGGAATTTGTAGCATTTGATCTACGAGCTCTTTCTTGCATCTGGTTATAACTTCTGGTGTCTTTTCTGAGTTATGAAGACCCATATTTATAGTTGTGGGAGTGAAGAGGTATGATAAAAATAAACTCTTACCGACCAATCAGATTGAAGAGTTATAAGCCACATTTGATTGGCCAGAACACGTCGGTTGCACATGTGGCGCAATTTTATTGGCCTTTTAATTTGATTTGGTATGCCTTATCATTTTGACATGTGCATGATTCTATTGACTTTTCCGTTTGACTTGTCATGCCACGTCATTTGACATGTGGCGCCAAACTGGACATTTGAGAAGATGACATATTGGGCCTAATAAAGTGGGTTCATTCAAGAGAATTGACTAGCCTAATGAATTTGGGTTTAATCTAAATCACAATATTGGACTTAAATAATTGAACCATGGTTTCGGCTTGATAATTCCTTAATTTAGGGATTTATCAAAATTTAATATGGAGGTACATTAATTCCATAAAATTTATATGTCTACAGATACCAAATCAATCAAGTCGGATTTTTATCAATTCGGATTATATAGGTTTATTTGTTGGATTTTTTCTTAAATATTGACGACTATATTTTAATTAAAAACTATCATATTAATTATCAAGATATATTAATGATAATTAAATTAAAATAGTCATAAAAATTTAACAACTCAATTAAAACAAACTATTTTTAACATGAAACAAATTGATGGACTTAATTAGCAAAATAAAGTTACCAGTTGATAATAGGTGAATTTTACTATATTCATGCCCTAAATAATCACATTCTTAAGTTGTTTTTATAATATATATGATGACAAAATACTCTTATTAGTATTTTTCATGAATTGTAGGTACAAAATGATTAAGGAAGGCTAAGGAGCAATTTTGGAGTCAAAAGTAGAAGAAAAAGGCCATTTATGCAAAACTCATGGAAACCACGCTAGAACAGCCCTGAAGATTCAGAGAACATGTTCTACCGCGGTTCCACCGCGACCGCGGTGAAACCGCAGTGGATGAGGCCTGCTGAAAGTATGAAGATTCAGAGAGTTGATTCTACCGCAGTTCTACCATGACCGCGGCAGAACCGCGGTGAAAGGCGCAAACTTGTGGGACTAAAGTGTAAAAATGCGATTTTAATGACCTAAACCCTATATAAAACCTTAGTATTCGCCCAAAGAAGGCAAGCATTGTATTTTTGAGTACGAATCTAGTGTGAGAGAATTCTCTAAACATCTCTCTTACTTTTCTTTTGAATTTTTATCATGAATTCTATTCTAGCTTTTGTTTTCATAGTTATGAGTAGCTAAATCCCTATCTAAGGTATTGATGGAACCTATTGGTTGATGAACTTCTGATTTATGTGAATACAAATTGTTAGTTAATCTCTATTTGTTCAACTTTGTTCTTTTTGTAGTTTATTGACAGGATCCTCAATTAGTTGTGCTTATTTAGTGTGCATAACTTGGAAAGGAATACATATTTAGGTTATTATTGAACAACACCACTCCTAGATTATTAGAGGGATCTACAATTGCGGGTTTAAAGGTAGAATTAGGAATAACAAAACCTTGGGTGTAATCTAAAGTGAATTGTGATAATTAAAGCAAGCTAGTGTAACTCGGAAGAGTGCAATAGTAAATTACTGTGATTACTCGGGAGAAATTTATGGTAGGATTATTGTTCACGATTGATAGAGAGATATTGATAAATTTATATGAGCATAAACAAAAGGGATTCGATCAATAGGGGGAATCATTACCTTAATCTTTCTCATTCTTGTTTACAACATATTTAGTTATTTTACCAGTTATTTAGTTCTTTGCAAAAGTAGTCGTTAAGAAACACTCAAAAGGATCTTTGAATATTTGGGAAGCTGATTCAAAAGATTACTGGTTTTTGAAGATCATAGTTGATAGGTTAACTCTCTGAGGATTTGACCCCGTGTGAAATACTTGGGTTATATTTGCTGCGACCGCATTGTCCTTTTTAGAAGGCATAGTTGGGCGTGATCAAATTTTGGCGTCATTGCTGGGATTTTAACGAAATTATCAATTGCCATTGACAGAATTATAAGATTCTTATTGTAGTTAGATTTCTCTCTACCCAACTTTTGATTGGAAATCTTGACGATTGTTGAATTGGTTTCTCAGGTGCATGCCTAGAAAATCTACAAGGACTGGATAATTACTTGAAGAACTTTCAGACCTAGGGCAAACATTCCGGGCACTGAACCGTGCAAACAAACAAAATCAACAATCCCAAAAGACACTGAAATTGGACATTGACGTGGGAGTCGTGAATAATCCCAACCAGCAAGCTGGGTTAAATGCTAAGGGAAGATGCACCTCCTGTGCCCGAGGGTGTAGTTTATGATTGGGCACAACCAACTGCTGACAACTTGGCTACTGTATTGTTGTGCCCGCAATACAAGCTGAATCGTTCCAGATCATAAATAATATGCTACACTTGTTGCAAAACAAGGGACTCTTTTATGGGACACAAGTTGAAGACCCTCAGCAACATCTGAAAAAATTTCCTCTCTATATGCAAAATGCAAAGACAACCCAATGTGACACCGGAAGCAATCAGGCTATTGCGGTTTCCTTTCTCGGTTACAGGAGCTGCAGAGGTATGGCTTACTCACTCCCTATCAACTCTATAGAAACTTGGGATGAGTTAGTCAAACATGTCACGACCCTAGTTCACCAATTGTGAACATGTCGTGATGGCACCCAGTCCCCACGACTAGGTAAGCCTAACACGTTGCGGAATCTATAAATTATAATTACTTAAATAAGAAACAACGGAAAATAACATAAAAGATATGTAATCCGTGCCACTTGGCACATACATCCGTCACACAATAAATAAACACTACCAAGATCCGGAACCCCACGGTAACACAGACTAAAAGGGAAATACAACTGTGGCTCTATGTGTAAAGAGTATCTAACAACGAAATGAAGAAAAATGTCAACTAGTAATACTAGAATAGAAGGGAAGCCTCCGGATCCGCGGACGTAGCGGATCATACCTCGAAGTCTCCCAGAAAGCTGCAGAATCACCTAGTACGAGCCTGCTCTGATGTACCTGGATCTGCACAACAAAAGTGTGCAGAAGAGTAGCATGAGTACACCACGGCGGTACTCAGTAAGTGCCAAGCCTAACCTCGATGGAGTAGTGACGAGGAAGGTCAGGGCCCTACTGAGAAACAATAATAATATGATGATAACAAAATAAACAGTTTAACATATAACAACAAAATTTCCAAAATAACAATATTTACTGAAACTGTCTACAACCAAGCTAATAACAAATAACCAACTCAAATAAACAAATCCAGGATCTGTGGGAATTGAACCCACAGTCCCATTGACAGTACCTCTGGGTCTCCGGGAATCGAACCCGCAGCCCATATCTCAATAAATAATCAATAACTCAGGATCTCCGGAATCGAACCCGCAGTCCCTACCAATAACTCAGGATCTCGGGAATCGAACCCGTAGTCCCTACCAATAACTCGGGATCTCGGGAATCGAACCCGTAGTCCCTACCAATAACTCAGGATCTCGGGAATCGAACCCGTAGTCCCTACCAATAACTCAGGATCTCGGGAATCGAACCCGTAGTCCCTACCAATAACTCAGGATCTCGGGAATCGAACCCGTAGTCCCTACCAATAACTCAGGATCTCGGGAATCAAACCCGTAGTCCCTACCAATAACTCAGGATCTCGGGAATCGAACCCGTAGTCCCTACCAATATCACGTCGGGTCTCTGGGAATCGAACCCACAGCCCTGGGTCTCCGGGAATCGAACCCGCAGTCCACAAGCACAACCAATTAAGGAATCCACAGAGTGAATAATTATGCTTTTATAACTTCACCGAAAAATAGTGCCAATAATTAACAAGGAATTCAAATAAGGCGGTTAGGCAACTAAACAGTTAAGTGCTACCTAATCATGCTCTTCTAACCACTACCGGGTAAAATATCAAATTAACAACCAAAGACAGGGATATCGCTCATCGAACATTTTTGAATAAAGTACGTGTTCAACAACCAGCGCATGTACACGCCCGTCACCTCGCGTACAAGGCTTTTAAACTATCACATAATATCCTAGGGTGAAAATTCCCCCACACGAGGTTAGACAAGCCACTTACCTCAATTCCGGTACAAAACCGCTAAGAAATAACCTTCTTGCCGCGAATGTCGGCCTCCACAAGTGTAGTATCCTGATAAAAATCAATAGAATCACATCAAAATAGGCCAATTGGGTATTACCCAATCAAAATAACTCAAAATGCACCAAAACTCACAAGTTGTCAAAACCCGACTTTCGGTACGCTTATCGAAAAATCACGAAAATTATATTTTCGGGTTCCTTATCTCAATACGAGTCTAGGCATATAAAATTTACCAAAATCGGACTCCATTTGCTCACTCAAATCAGAGATTTTCTAAAGTTCAAGACTAGGGCTAAATCCTCCATAATTACCCCAAATTCCTCCATTTTCATGATATAATTGCATAATATTACCAATACTAATCATAATATGAGTTCATAGTTGATTACCTGATGATTTCCCTTGATTTCCTCCTCAAAATCGCCCAAAATCGCCCTTAAGCCGAGACCCCCAAATGTTAAAATGTTCTGAAATTTTTTCTAACTTCTGATACACTTACTTACAGCGATTTTCGCTTCTGCGGAACATTTTCCGCTTCTACGCTCCCGTATCCGCGACCAAAGGGTCGCTTCAGCGGTTCCAGGCCTAGCCGGCCATTTCCGCTTCTGCGAATAAAGGGCCGCTTCGGCGGACCCGCTTCTGCGAAGAAGCTTACGCTTCTGCGGACAAATCCGCCTCTGCGCATCACTGACCGCTTCTGCGGTCTCGCCCAAGCGGAAAAACGTCCGCTTCTGCGGACCATGCCCAATTTCTCTCGTCCGCTTCTGCGATCCCAGACTCGCACCAGCGACCCCGCTTCAGCGGAAATTCTTCCGCTTCTGCGGAACCACCCGCTCCTGCGCACCTCGTCCGCTTCTGCGGACTCGCTCCTGCGTCCAAAATTCCGCAGGAGCGGAAACAACAGAAGCAGGATCCCAACCTGCAATTTTTCCACAATTTTCTCCCGTTTAACCATCCGAAAATACCCCGAGGCCCTCCGGACCTCATCCAAACATACCAACACATCTTAATACCTCATTCGAACTTGCTCCAATCCTCAAAACACGTCTAACAACATCAAAACCCATAATTCGCATCGAATTCAAGCCTAAATTTCTTAAAACTTTCCGAATTGCACATTCGATCAAAAAACCCGTCCAAACGACGTCCGAATGACCTGAAAATTTGCGGACATATCCAAAATCACATAACGAAGCTACAGAAATTGTCGGAATTCCATTCCGACCCCCGGATCAAAATCTCACCTATCGATCGGATTCGCCAAAATTTCAACCTTCGGCATTTCAAGCCTAATTGAGCTACGGACCTCCAAAATACGTCCCGAACGCGCTCCTAACCCCGAAATCACCTAACGGAGCTAATGGAACCATCGGATTTCCGTTTCGAGATCGTCTTAACACTGTTCCGGCTACGAACCGTTTTTCTAGTTTCAAAGCTCTTATTTAGGGACTAAGTGTCCCAAAATGCTCAAATTTTTTGGAACCAACTCTCCCGGCAACCCACAATAGCAGAAATGAACTTAGGGGAACAGTTAAATTAGGGATTGGGGCGTAATTTTCTAAAACGACCGGTCGGGTCGTTACATCTTCCCACACTTAAAGATTCGTTCGTCCTCGAACGAGCATAGAAAACATACCCGGAGTAGTGAAAAGATGAGGGTACTGGCTGCGCATATCCTGCTCGGTCTCCCAAGTCGCCTCCTCGACCGGCCGGCCCCGCCACTGAACCTTTACCGAAGCGATGTTCTTTGACCTTAGCTTTCTGACTTGCCTGTCTAGAATGGCTACTGGCTCCTCAACATAAGACAGATCCTTGTCTAGCTGAACGGATGTGAAATCCAACACGTGCGACGGGTCACCATGGTATCTCCGGAGCATGGAGACATGAAATACGGGGTGAACGCCGGCTAGGCTCTGGGAGGTAAGGCCAACTCATAAGCAACCTCTCCAACACGCCTCAAAATCTCAAAGGGGCCAATAAATCTAGGACTCGGCTTCCCTTTCTTCCCAAACCTCATAACGCCCTTCATGGGCGAGACTCGAGCAGAACCCGCTCACCCACCATAAAAGCCACATCGCGAACCTTCTTGTCCGCATAACTCTTCTCGTCTAGACCGGGCCGCACGAAGTCTGTCCTGAATCACCTCGACCTTGTCCATAGCCTCCCGAACCATATCGGTACCTAGTAACCTGGCCTCGCCCGCTCAAACCAACCCACGGAGACCCGCACCTCCTACCATATGGGCCTCGTACGGTGCCATCCGAATACTAGACCGGTAGCCGTTGTTATAAGCAAACCCCGCCGTGGCAACAAGTGATCCCATGAACCTCCAAACTCAATCACGCACGCACGGAGCATATCCTCCAAAATCCGAATAGTGCGCTCGGACTGCCCATCAGTCTGGGGGTGAAATGCTGTGCTCAGCTCCACCCGAGTACCTAACTCCTGCTGTACAGCTCTCCAGAACCGTGAAGTGAACTGAGTGCCTCTATCTGAAATGATGGAAACTGGAATACCATGCAGCCGAACTATCTCCTTGATATAGATCTCCGCCGGTCGCTCCGATGAATAAGTAGTGCTCACCGGTATAAAATGGGCGGACTTGGTCAGCCGATCCACAATAACCCAAATAGAATCAAACTTCCTAATAGTCCGTGGAAGCCCAGATACAAAGTCCATGGTGATGCGCTCCCATTTCCACTCTGGAATCTCAATCCGTTGCATCAATCCACCCGGGCGCTGATGCTCATACTTCACCTGCTGGCAGCTGAGGCATCTAGAAACATAATCAACTATATCCCTCTTCATCCGCCTCCACCAGTAATGTTGTTTCAAGTCCTGATACATCTTCGCGGCACCCGGATGGATGGAATACCGCGAACTATGGGCCTCTGCTAGAATCAGCTCTCGAAGATCATCTACATTGGGCACACAGATACGCCCCTGCATCCTCATAACTCCATCATCCCCGATGGTAACATCTCGAGCATCACCACGCCGAACTCTATCCCGAAGGACAAGCAAATGAGGGTCGTCGAACTGACGCTCCCTGATGCGGTCAAATAGAGAAGACCGAGAAACCACATAGGCCAGAACTCGGCTGGGCTCTGAAAGATCCAGTCTAACAAACTGCTCGGCTAAAGCCTGAACATCCATCGCCATAGGCCTCTCCGAAGCCGGTAGATATGCCAGACTCCCCAAACTCTCCGCCCGGTGACTCAAGGCATCGGCAACTACATTGGCCTTGCCCGGATGATAGAGAATAGTAATATCATAGTCCTTCAACAGCTCCAACCATCTTCTCTGACGCATGTTCAGGTCCTTCTGCTTAAGCAAGTGCTGCAAGCTCCGGTGATCAGTGTAGATCTCACAAGGAACCCCATATAAATAATGACGCCAAATTTTTAAGGCGTGAACAATGGCGGCTAGCTCCAAATCATGAACAGGGTAATTCTTCTCATGCACCTTCAGCTGTCTCGACGCGTAGGCAATCACCCTACAGTCCTGCATCAATACCGCACCGAGTCCAACTCGTGAGGCATCACAATATACAGGTATAGGACCCCGAACCTGTAGGCAATATCAATATAGGGGCCGAAGTCAAAGCTGTCTTGAGCTTCTGAAAGCTCGCCTCACACTCGTCTGTCCACTGAAAAGGGGCACCCTTTTGGGTCAATCTAGTCATAGGTGCCGCAATCGAAGAGAACCCCTCTACGAAACGACGGTAGTAGCCCGCCAAACCAAGGAAACTGCGAATCTCAGTAGCGGAGGAGGGTCTGGGCCAACTCTGCACGGCCTCCACCTTCCTCGGATCTACTCGAATACCATCACTCGACACCACGTGGCCCAAAAATGCCACTGAACTCAACCAGAATTCACATTTAGAGAACTTGGCATAAAGCTGCTTCTCCCTCAGGATCTGAAGCACTATCCTCAAATGCTGCTCGTGCTCTTCCCGCTCCGAGAATATACTAGAATATCATCAATGAAGACAATCACGAACGAGTCCAGATAAGGCCTGAACACACTGTGCATCAAATGCATAAATGCTGCTGGAGCATTAGTCAACCCAAAAGACATCACGAGGAACTCATAGTGACCATACCGGGTCCCGAAGGCAGTCTTCGGGATATCTGGCTCCCGAATCTTCAGCTGGTGATACCCAGAGCGCAAATCAATCTTAGAAAACACATGTGCGCCCTGTAGTTGGTCAAATAAATCATCAATACGGGGCAAAGGATACCGGTTCTTCATTGTAACCTTGTTCAGCTGACGATAGTCAATACACATACGCATAGAACCGTCCTTTTTCTTCACAAACAATACAGGAGCACCCCAAGGCGAAACACTGGGTCGAATAAAACCCTTGCCCAATAACTCCTGTAACTGATCCTTCAACTCCTTTAATTCGGGAGGAGCCATACGGTACGGTGGAATAGAAATGGGCTGAGTGCCCGGCAACAAGTCAATAGCAAAGTCAATGTCTCTGTCAGGCGGCATGCCCGGAAGATCAGCTGGAAATACATCAACAAAGTCACATACCACATGAACAGAATCAATAGAGGGAGTGTCAACACCGACGTCCCGCACATAGGCTAGATAAGCAGCACACCCCTTCTCAACCATACGCTGAGCTCTGAGAAAAGAAATAACACGGCTAGGGTGTGATCTAGAGTACCACTCCACTCAATACGTGGAATGCCTGGCATAGCCAGCGTCATGATCTTGGCGTGACAATCAAGAATAGCATAATGGGGCGACAACCAGTCCATGCCCGAAATTATATCAAAATCGACCATCCCGAGCAACAATAGATCCGCTCTAGTCTCAAAACCACAAATAGTAATCAAACACGACCGATATACGCGGTCCACAACCAAAGAATCACCCACCGGAGTGGAAACATAAATGGGGGCACTCAAAAAATCCCGAGGCACACCCATATGAGAAGCAAAGTAAGAAGACACATATGAAAAAGTGGAACCGGGTCGAATAGAACCGATGCCTCCCCGTGACTAACCGAATAATACCCGTGATAACAGAATCGGATGCAACAGCCGCAGCGCGCGATCGTGAATAGCATAGAATTTGGCTCGTCCCCCTCTCGAGGGCGGCCTCTAGAACCCCGACCCCCGCCCCTGCCGGCCGGGCAGGTGGAATAGCAGCCGGAGCCGGAATGATAGCCGCTGACCCCGAGAGCCACGCCGATGCTGCGAAGACTGGTGAGGTGCCCCCCTCCTACGCCTGGGGCACTCCCTCACCGGATGGCGAGTATCCCCGCACCCAAAGCAAGCTCCGGGAGGACACGGTGACCGTGACTGACCGGCCTCTCCCCACTAGTCTGACCCTCGGAAGGACCCCGCGCAGGAGGTGCACCGGAAACCGGGGAGCATAACAAGGCTCCCGAGGTGCCGGAAGACCCGGAGTACTACCCGCCGCGGCAATGCCGAGTGAATCGGTCGACCGGAATAACCCCCGCCAAAACGACCGGCCGACGAAGTGCGGGCACCACAGAAATGGCCCGACTCACGAGACCTCTCGCCTCTCTATCTCCCCGCTCTCTGGGAGCATACCTCGATCCTCTCCGGCAATGCTAACTGCCTGCCGATAAGATATATCCGTCTCCAACCCTCTGGCCATGCTGGGATCGGATAGGCGGAATCAAGCCCTCAATAAATCTCCGTACTCTCTCCCGAACCGTGGCTACCAAGGCCGGTGCATGCTTGGCCAGACGGGTGAAACTGATGGCATACTCCGATACTGACATGGAGCCCCGTCGCAACCGCTCAAACTCCGAGCGCCAAGAATCCCTAAGGCTCTGTGGAACAAACTCCGTCAAAAACAGATTTGAAAACTGCGTCCAGGTCAACGAAGCGGACTCCTCCGGACTATCCAACTCATACGTGCGCCACCAATCATAAGCAGCCCCGCGAAACCGAAAAGCAGTGAAGGAAACCCCGCCGGTCTCCACAATCCCCATAGTACGAAGGATACGATGACACTCCTCCGAAAACCCAATGCATCATCTCAAGCCAGGCCACTAAACACCGGAGGATCATATTTTCGAACCTCTCTAATCTACGCCGCTCGTCCTCGGAGGCAGCTGGTCCACCTCCCGGTTGTGCTGGGGGCGGCCGGAGGCATAACCAAAACATCCGGAACATGTCCCACCGGCACACGCTGCTCCCGAGTAACGGCTACGGGAGTCCGGGCCCCTCCCCCGCCCGAGATGTAGCCGCAACAAGAGGAAGCAACCTCGCCCGGGCCAAAGTGGTATACATGCTCACGAACTGAGCCAGGGTCTCCCGTAGTGCTGGAGCAGTAGCAGCCGTAGTCGGTGTACCGAGTGCTCGCGCTCCAACCTCGGTCTCATCGGTGGCACCTCGGCGGCAGCGCGCGATGGTGCTGTGGCTGCACCTCGGCGCGTCCTCGTCCTCTACCTCGGCCCCGGCCTCCGACGGCAGCAACAGGGGGCGCGGGTACCTGATCATCGCGGTTAGCTCGTGTCCTCACCATCCGTGAGAGAATAGAAAGCAGTAGTTTAGATTTTTGATGCCAAAAATGTCGCACGACAAGGAATCCAAAAGAAATGAAGAGTTTCCTAAACAGTTACATAGCCCCTCGTAGATAAATACAGACGTCTCCGTATCGATCAGCGAGAATCTAAGTAACCGGTCTGTGTCCCGTGACTCCTACGAACCTAGAGCTCTAATACCAACTTGTCACGACCCTAGTTCACCAATTGTGAACATGTCGTGATGGCACCCGGTCCCCACGACTAGGTAAGCCTAACACGTTGCGGAATCTATAAATTATAATTACTTAAATAAGAAACAGCGGAAAATAACATAAAAGATATGTAATCCGTGCCACTTGGCACATACATCCGTCACACAATAAATAAACACTACCAAGATCCGAAACCCCACGGTAACACAGACTAAAAGGGAAATACAACTGTGGCTCTATGTGTAAAGAGTATCTAACAACGAAATGAAGAAAAATGTCAACTAGTAATAGTAGAATAGAAGGGAAGCCTCCGGATCCGCGGACGTAGCAGATCATACCTCGAAGTCTCCCAGAAAGCTGCAGAATCACCTAGTACGAGCCTCCTCTGATGTACCTGGATCTGCACAACAAAAGTGTGCAGAAGAGTAGCATGAGTACACCACGGCGGTACTCAGGTAAGTGCCAAGCCTAACCTCGATGGAGTAGTGACGAGGAAGGTCAGGGCCCTACCGAGAAACAATAATAATATGATGATAACAAAATAAACAGTTTAACAGATAATGACAATAATTTCCAAAATAACAACATTACGATGTTTACTACAATCAAGCTAACAACAATTAACCAACTCAAATAAACGAATCCAGGATCTGTGGGAATTGAACCCACAGTCCCATTCTCAGTACCTCTGGGTCTCCGGAATCGAACCCGCAGCCCATGTCTCAATAATATATCAATAACTCAGGATCTCCGGGAATCGAACCCGCAGTCCCTACCCATCAGTCAGGATCTCGGGAATCGAACCCGTAGTCCTCATTTCAATAATCTCAGGATCTCGGGAATCGAACCCGTAGTCCACATTTCAATAATCTCAGGATCTCGGGAATCGAACCCGTAGTCCATACGTCAATAAATCTCAGGATCTCGGGAATCGAACCCGTAGACCATATGTCAATAAATCTCAGGATCTCGGGAATTGAACCCGTAGTCCCTACCAATAACTCAGGATCTCGGGAATCGAACCCGTAGTCCCTACCAATATCACGTCGGGTCTCTGGGAATCGAACCCACAGCCCTGGGTCTCCGGGAATCGAACCCGCAGTCCACAAGCACAACCAATTAAGGAATCCACAGAGTGAATAATTATGCTTTTATAACTTCACCGAAAAATAGTGCCAATAATTAACAAGGAATTCAAATAAGGCAGTTAGGCAACTAAACAGTTAAGTGCTACCTAATCATGCTCTTCTAACCACTACCGGGTAAAATATCAAATTAACAACCAAAGACAGGGATATCGCTCATCGAACATTTCTGAATAAAATACGTGTTCATCAACCAGCGCATGTACACGCCCGTCACCTCGCGTACAAGGCTTTTAAACTATCACATAATATCCTAGGGGTGAAAATTCCCCCACACGAGGTTAGACAAGCCACTTACCTCAATTCCGGTACAAAACCGCTAAGAAATAACCTTCTTGCCGCGAATGTCGGCCTCCACAAGTGTAGTATCTGATAAAAATCAATAGAATCACATCAAAATAGGCCAATTGGGTATTACCCAATCAAAATAACTCAAAATGCACCAAAACTCACAAGTTGTCAAAACCCGACTTTCGGTACGCTTATCGAAAAATCACGAAAATTATATTTTCGGGTTCCTTATCTCAATACGAGTCTAGGCATATAAAATTTACCAAAATCGGACTCCATTTGCTCACTCAAATCAGAGATTTTCTAAAGTTCAAGACTAGGGCTAAATCCTCCATAATTACCCCAAATTCCTCCATTTTCATGATATAATTGCATAATATTACCAATACTAATCATAATATGAGTTCATAGTTGATTACCTGATGATTTCCCTTGATTTCCTCCTCAAAATCGCCCAAAATCGCCCTTAAGCCGAGACCCAAAATGTGTTAAATGTTCTGAAATTTTTCTAACTTCTGATACACTTACTTACAGCGATTTTCGCTTCCGCGGAACATTTTCCGCTTCTACGCTCCCGTATCCGCGACCAAAGGGTCGTTTCTGCGGTTCCAGGCCTAGCCGGCCATTTTCCGCTTCTGCGATATACGGACCGCCTCTGCGCGTCCGCTTCTGCGAAGACTCGATCGCTCCTGCGGAAATTTCCGCTTCTGCGGCTAGCGTCCGCCTCTGCGGACTCGCCTAAGCGGATCCCTTCCGCTTCTGCGATGGCCGCTTCTGCGGCTCCCTTTCCGCTTCCGCGATTCCGCTTCAGCGGAAAATTCTCCGCTCCTGCGGTCACAAGCGCTTCTGCGCTCCAATATCCACTTCTGCGGACTCGCTCCTGCGTCCAAAAGTCCGCAGGAGCGGAAACAACAGAAGCAGTGCACCAGTTCTGCAATTTTCCATGTTTTCTCCCGATTAACCATCCGAAAACACCCCGAGGCCCCCGGGACCTCATCCAAACATACCAACACATTTTAATACCTCATTCGAACTTGCTCCAATCCTCAAAACACGTCTAACAACATCAAAACCCATAATTCGCATCGAATTCAAGCCTAAATTTCTTAAAACTTTCCGAATTGCACATTCGATCAAAAAACCCGTCCAAACGACGTCCGAATGACCTGAAAATTTGCGGACATATCCAAAATCACATAACGAAGCTACAGAAATTGTCGGAATTCCATTCCGACCCCGGATCAAAATCTCACCTATCGATCGGATTCGCCAAAATTTCAACCTTCGGCATTTCAAGCCTAATTGAGCTACGGACCTCCAAAATACGTCCCGAACGCGCTCCTAACCCCGAAATCACCTAACGGAGCTAATGGAACCATCGGATTTCCGTTTCGAGATCGTCTTAACACTGTTCCGGCTACGAACCGTTTTTCTAGTTTCAAAGCTCTTATTTAGGGACTAAGTGTCCCAAAATGCTCAAATTTTTTGGAACCAACTCTCCCGGCAACCCACAATAGCAGAAATGAACTTAGGGGAACAGTTAAATTAGGGATTGGGGCGTAATTTTCTAAAACGACCGGTCGGGTCGTTACAAAACAATTCCATAACAAGTTCCACCCACCCAAAATTGATGAGATCGTAAGCTTCAAGCAAAAACCAATGGAGACTCTACATGAGACGTGGGGCAGGTTTAAGGGAATGTTAGTCATGTGCCCTCACCATGGTGTTCCAGAATAGATGTTGGGACAAAGGTTTTACATGGGGCTGTCTGATAGCATGAAGAATATAGTTGATACCTCAGCAGGTGGGGCTTTTCTGAGCAAGACCTAGAGAGAAGGCCAGAATTTGCTGGACAAGATGGCTCAAAATTTAGGATGGACAACCAGGAATGCACCTATCACTCCAGTGGTACACTTAGTGCCTCTGGACCTTCCAACACTATGGAGGAAAACATGGCCACTCTATTGACACAGATAATCATCCTTACTAAAAAGGTGGAGGAATCTGGAGTTAAGTAGTAGGTGTATATTGTAGATACTACAAATGGGGGCTTATGAACATCTTGCATTAGCCAACCCATGTGTAATGCATAGACTGCAGAACATGAACATCATCATCAGCATGAAGACATGAATTATGTAGCTAACTATGGCGATCAGCGGCAGGTAAATAAAAATTGGGGTCAGCAGGCTCCACAGCAATACAGGCCACCTCAGCTACAATACAATGCAGGAAATATGGGAGGTATGAGGCCACCCAACAATATGGCTCCATTTACTAGACCACAGGCTTTAAACAATCAGTAGCAAGGGTTTCATCCCCCATCCACAATAGCATGGGGGTAGACAAGAAGATGGGTTCGCAAGATTAGAAGCTATGATGCAGCAGGTTACTGGGTCCTATGCCAATATCAATGAAAGAATGGATGCACATAATGAAGCCACTCAAAATATCGAGGTACAAGTGGGCTAGATTGCTATTACATTGAACAATCATCCTCAAGGGACATTACTTGCAGATACTCAAACCAGCCCAAAAGTTCAAGTTCCAAAGCAGCTGATGGCAGTGAGTCTTAGAAATGGTAGAGATCTTGATGTTGAACAAGAGAGAACAAGAGGTAATTTGCTGGCTTAGACACTTATTCCAGTACCCATTGAACTGGATGAGTCCACAGGATTGACAGAACTGACAGTCAAGCCAGCACCTGAAAATAATGTTGTGCAGCAGGAGACTGAGAATGCAGCTGAACATGTGGCACAGCCGGTCACCGAACAAGTAACAGAGAAGGAAAAATCCCAAGTGATTGGGAAGAAGAGGCATCCAGTCCCATTCCCTCAAAGGTTGGCCAAGCACCAAAAGGAAGAGCAATACAAGAAGTTCTTTGAAATGCTTAAGCAAATCCAGGTAAACATTCATTTGATTGAAGCTTTGAAAGAGATGTCTGGGTATACTAAAATGATGAAAGATTTGATGTCGCGGAAGTTTGATTTTCAAGACTTGGCCACAGTGACACTTACTCAGACGTGTAGTGCAGTGGTATCTAGACCCATAGCTGAAAAGTTATCTGATCCAGGTAGCTTCACTATTTCTTGCACTATAGAGAACTTCGCCTTTACTAAGGCAATGTGTGATTTGGGGGCTAGTATCAATCTTATTCCCTTGGTGATTTATAAAAGGCTGGGCATTGGGAGAGCTAGACCCACTTCAATGTTGCTACAGCTAGCTGACAGGACCGTGAAATGGCCGTTTGGGATCTTAGATGATGTGCTTATCCAGGTGGGAAAGTTTGTGTTACCCACTGATTTTGTGATTATAGACCTCAAAGTGGATAAGGATATTCCTATAATCTTAGGAAGACCTTTCTTGGCCACTGGGAGAGCATTGATTGATTGTGAGATTGGAGAGCTCAAGATGAGACTAAATGATGAAGAAATCATATTCAATGTGCAGAAATCTATGAGCCCTCCAAGTGAGTTCGCAAATTGCTCCCTTATTGATACAGTAGATGTGATAGTGGAGACAGATGATGATACGTTGATAGGCGAGGATCCCCTAACAGCATGCTTAATGAACTTAGAGGAAGTAAATGGGTGTTAGCACTGGAAGGTATGGGGTTTTGGGATAGAAATCTTGAGTTTGAACCTCTACATCTAGAAAGAGAGAGACCCCTCAAGCAAAACCATCCATTGAGGAACCATCCAAGCTGGAACTCAAGCCATTACCGGCTCACCTCAAGTATGAATTTCAGGGCCCTAACTCCATTTTACATGTTATTATCTCATCTTGTTTGCTAGATGTGCAGGCTCAACAACTTATACAGGTACTCAAGTAGTGTAAAACTGCCATTGGTATGACCATGGCAGACATTAAGGGGATCAGTCCCGCTTATTGCATGCATAAGATTCTGCTGGAAGAGGGACACAAACCTTCGAGGGAACATCAGAGGAGGCTGGATCCAAACATAAAGGAATGGGTAAATAAGGAGGTAATAAAGTGGCTAGATGCGAGAATTATTTTCCCAATCTCTGATAGCAGATGGGTTAGCCCGGTTCAATGTGTACCAAAAAAGGGTGGCATGACGGTGGTGAAGAATGGGAATAATAAGTTAATTTCAACAAGAACTGTCACCGACTAGAGGATTTCCATGGATTACAGGAAGTTGAATCTTGCCACCCGTAAAGACCACTTCCAACTTCCCTCCATTGATCAAATGCTTGACAAGTTGCCAGGGAGGTCACACTTTTGTTTCTTGGATGGGTACTCAGGGTACAATCAGATCCCCATTGCCCCTGAGGATAGAGAAAAGACCTCATTCACATGCCCATACAACAATTATGCCTTCTGGAGGATGCCTTTTGGCATGTACAATGCACCTACCACATTCCAAAGGTGCATGATGGCCATATCTACTGACATGGTGGAAGATATTATGGAGGTGTTCATGGACGACTTCTCAGTGGTAGGGAATTCATTTGAGGAATGCCTGGTCAATCTAACGTGTGTGCTGAAATCGTGCATCGAGACTAACTTAGTTCTGAATTGGGAAAAGTGTCATTTCATGGTACAAAAGGAATAGTCTTAGGGAACCGAGTATCAAGCAAAGGGATAGAGGTTGATCGAGCGAAAGTGGATGTCATTGCAAAGCTGCCTCCACCAACTTCAGTCAAAACCATTAGAAGCTTTCTTAGACATGCCGGTTTCTATTGGAGGTTCATTAAAGACTTCTCCAAAATCGCCAACCCCCTCTGTAAGTTACTAGAAAAATATCACTCTTTGGTATTTTTTGATGATTGCAGGATAGCTTTTGAGGAATTGAAGAAGAGGCTGGTCACAACACCAATTATTGTTGCCCCTAACTGGGAGCAACCATTTAAGCTAATGTGTGATGCTAGTGACTATGCGGTGGGGCAGTGCTGGGCCAGCGGAAGGAAAAATTGATGCATCCAATCTACTATACTAGTAGAACACTGATCGGAGCCCAACTAAATTACACCATGACGGAAAAGGAAATGCTTGCTGTAGTGTGTGCTTTTGATAAGTTCAGGTCCTATCTGATAGGATTTAAGGTAATTGCATACACTAACCATGAAGCACTTAGATATTTAATTGAAAAGAAGGACTCTAAGTCGCACATGATTCGTTGGGTGCTACTACTGCAAGAGTTCGATCTTGAAATTTGTGACCGCAAGGGCACTAAAAATCAAGTCGCTGATCATTTATCACGACTTAAAGGAGATGAAAATGTTATAGAAAGTGAAGAAATCCTAGAAACCTTTCCAAACGAGCAGTTGCTCGCTACCACTCTTCTTGAAGCGCCATGGTATGCAGATTATGCTAATTACCTGGCTAGTGGTATTATTCCTCACGATATGTCATTGGTCCAGAGGAAAAGATTCTTTCGTGAAAGCTAATTGTACTATTGGGATGAACCCTACTTGTTTAGAATTTTCCTTGATAACATGATTTGGAGATGCGTCCCCGAGATCGAGAAATCTTTTGTCTTGCAGTCTTGTCACGCTTCGGCATATGGTGGACATTTTGGAGGAATCCGGACAACAGCTAAGGTGCTTGAGGCCGGTTTTTTCTGGACAACAGTGTTTAAAGATGCGCACTTGTGGGTAAAAGGGTGTAATGAATGTCAACACACCGGGAACATCTCCCAGCGTCACGAGATGCCCATGAACCCAATCCAGGAGGTGGAAGTATTTGATGTCTGGGGGATAGACTTCATGGGTCCCTTCGTCAGCTCCTACTGTAATAAGTATATTCTTGTTGCTGTAGATTATGTGTCCAAATGGGTGGAAGCTATATCATTATCCATCAATGATGCTAAGGTGGTGGTTGGGTTTCACAAGAAAAACATATTCACTCGCTTTGGGACACCGCGGACAATCATAAGCGACAGGGGCACTCACTTTTGTAATCGGGCTTTTGAAAAATTGCTGGCGAAATATGATGTGCAATATAAGATGGCTACTCCATACCACCCGCAAACCAGTGGACAAGTTAAAGTGTCCAACAGAGAAATTAAGAGTGTGTTGACAAAAACAGTGAATGCCACAAGGACCGACTAGTCAAGGAAGCTCGATGATGCATTATGGGCTTATAGGACAGCTTTCAAGACACCAATTGGCATGTCACCATACAAGTTGGTATTTGGTAAGCCTTGTCACTTACAAGTTGATCTGGAACATAAATCTTGGTGGGTACTAAAACAAGTTAAGAAGCGAGCACAACAAGAGTCACTGAATTACATGAGTTAGAAGAGTTCCGATATTTGGCTTTTGAAAGCATGAAGTTATATAAGGAGAGGATAAAGCGGTTGCACGACCAAAACATCATGGAGCGAAACTTCAAGTCTGGGGACAAGGTATTACTTTATAGCACAAGACTACGATTTTTCCCGGGTAAATAGAAATCAAGGTGGTCTGGTCCATTTCGTGTGATTGAAGTATTTTCGTCCGGAGCTGTGGAAGTTGGTAATGAAGATGGCTCTCGCACATTTAGAGTCAATGGTCAGTGGTTAAAATTGTACGTGGGCATGGACGCGTC
The DNA here is from genome assembly GCA_032618575.1 of Nicotiana noctiflora. Classification (NCBI taxonomy): domain Eukaryota; kingdom Viridiplantae; phylum Streptophyta; class Magnoliopsida; order Solanales; family Solanaceae; genus Nicotiana; species Nicotiana noctiflora. Next base: position 79,090 of record JASVEL010009774.1, read on the forward strand.
CAAGGAGAAGTCTTAGTTGTATTTAAATGATCCACAAAGGTCGAGCAAGCCTTAAATGCGCTAAGATGAATCTTCCCCCGACGTTAAATCAGGCGCTACATGGGAGGCAACCCATAGAATTGTTGTAATTTTAAATCTTATAGTTCAGAGTAAAAAAAAAAAAAGAGCTGCTGCTAGGTGTAAGAATCAGAGGAGGTCATCTACTACGGTTCCACCGCGATCGCGGTAAAACTGCGGTAAAATGACCTCTCTGAATCCCCCTGCTCGCGATTCTACCGCGATTGCGGTAGAACTCCGGCAGACCACGACGGTCCCAGGTAAGTCCAAAATAATATTTTTTTTCCTTTTAAATTTCACCCCTTTTATACCCAACCCTAAAATAAACCATTCCCCTTCTTATTTCTCCCACTCCAGCCGCCCTCCACTCTCTTTTCTCCCCCCTCTCTCTAAATTTCCCCACTCCCTCTCTTCCTTTATTCTCCTTCCTCCTTCACTTCCCCCTCAATCCACCTCCATTACCAACTTCACCCTCCTCTCTTCAAGTAAGTATTTCTCTCTTTTCTCTATTTCTTTTAGCTTAAGCAGTATAATTTAGTCTACTTTGTAGTTTTTAGTTAAATCCTATATAGGCTTAGTGTAAAACATGAATTTTTGCCCTATTTGAATGTTTCCATTGTTATATATGTTGTTTTTGAGATTATTGATGCTAGAATTGGTTGTGTCTACAAAATTGTTTAATTGTGATGTTAATTTGGTGGTGTGGAGACCCACAATTATGTTTTGTGTTGTAATGAGGAGTTTGAGCCATGGGTTGGCATTGTGTTGAATAATTATAGGGTATTTTATACCCAAGTTTGGTGTTTGGTATAATTATGGATGTTATATATAATTGTGTGGGGGTTGTGTTGTCAGGAATGAATGATGTGTATATGGTGGCTATGTAAATATGTTTAATGTTGAAATGAGTAAGTGTGGGGTGAATTATGCCGGAAATGGTGGAAAAGTAGAAAATAATAGTGGGAGTGTAGTAGTCATGGTATGACTCCATTGCAGGAGAAGATTTGTAGTCATTGGGTGGTGAAGTCTGAGTAACCATCCGAGTGACTATTGTTATGAACATATTTTTTATATAGTGTGCTTCTTATGTGCAGGACTATGGCACCTAAACGAGCGCGACAAGCAGGTGGGCCATCTAGGCAACCCACCTATATTGATTCCTGGTTTACTTTGGAAGTGGCTGAGAGTGACTTTCACGCCAAAGCCACAAAGGCCTTTCTGCAAGAAATTCCGATTGATCGGATGGCCCTTCGTGCGGAGAAACCAGATATGTATGAGGAGATAAGGCACTGGGATATGGAGTTCCTATTCCAGGACCCAACATCTGTGACCAAAATGTTGGTGCGTGTGTTCTATGCTAATGCTACCTTCCATATGGCCAAGGAGGTGTTCGTTCGGGGAAAGTATGTCTATGCCAAGGTGCCCAGTATCTGGAAGGTGTTAAGATTGCCTCCATTTAGTAGTGACGTGGACTATTACCATGATAGTCCAGGTGTCACTTGGGAGATTATGATTGAGGCCTTGTGCGTAGGTGGGCGTCCTCTCTGAATAAAGAACCAAATAACACTCAACTCTACCTCTTTCACGCATTTGGCCAAATGCTGGCTTACTGTGATTTGCAGCCGGTTCCTCCCTTCAAGTAACACCACATATGTGAATTTCAATAGGGCCATGTTAACTTGGTGTTTTGTCACCCAAAAACAGTTTGATGCAGCCCGGATAATCAGTGATGAGATGATACTTAGGGGCCCTCTAAAGTAAAAGGGATTTTATTTCTCTTCCTTGGTCACTACACTATTCTTAATGCACCATACACCAACCTTACCAACTGATGGCGACTTGCCACAAAAAGCCCCATTCAAGGCCTCAGGTATTCGGGTGGGACGAGGTAACAGCGACCTAATTGATATTGATGACGAGGACGATGACCCTGTCTCGGTTGTCCAGTCCAGGAGATCCACAGACAGTGCATGTCTATCTGGGCGCACTCATTCTGGAGCTAGCCTTTCACGTTCGCAGTCCATGAGACCTATGCTTAGGTTTTTGGAAGAAGAAGTGGTGGATCTCCGCGCTTCAGTAGATGGCTTGCACACTCGC
>JASVEL010009775.1:0-30617 GCA_032618575.1 Nicotiana noctiflora
TAAGATCAACTCCCGAATGCCATCAACATTGGGCACACATACTCGCCCCTGCAATCTCAAAATAACATTCGCATCCAAAGTCACCTTCGTGGCACCTCCATGCTGCACAGTGTCTCTCAAGTCGCACAAATAAGGATCATCAAATTGTCGATCACGGATCCGCTCCAATAATGAAGAACGAGCAACCGTGCAATCTAATACTCAGCTAGGCTCCGAAATATCCAACCTCACTAACCGATTGGCCAATGCCTAAATATCTAAGGCAAGTGGTCTCTGGCTGACCGGAATATATGCAAGACTACCCATGATGGCTAACTTCCTACTCAATGCATCGGTCACTACATTGGCCTTACCCGGGTGGTATAAGATAGTAACATCATAGTCTTTTAATAGCTCCAACCACCTCCGCTACCTCAAATTCAACTCTTTCTGCTTGAACAAGTATTGCAAACTCTTGTGATCCGTGTACACCTCACACGTCACACCATATAAATAATGCCTCCAAATCTTCAAGGCATGAACAATGGCTGCTAACTCTAGATCATGGACTGGGTAGTTCTTCTCGTGGATCTTCAAATGCCTCGAAGCATAAGCAATAACCCTTCCATCATGTAGCAATACCGCACCAAGACCGACACGGGAAGCATCACAATAAACAGTGTAAGGTCCTGGACCTGTGGGCAAAACCAATATCGGTGATGTAGTCACAACTGTCTTGAGCTTCTGAAAGCTCTCATTGCAGTCATCTGACCACCTGAACTGGGCACCCTTCTGGGTCAACCTGGTCATCGGGGCAACTATAGATGAGAATCCCTCCACAAATCAACGATAATAACCAGCTAACCCCAAGAAACTCTGAATCTCGGTCACTGAAGCTGGTCGAGGCCAATTCTGGACCACCTCAATCTTCTTTGGGTCCACCTGAATAACCTCTACTGGTACGATATGACCTAGAAACGCCATCGAACTCAACCAAAACTCGCATTTTGAAAACTTGGCATATAGCTGATTATCCTTCAGTGTCTAAAGAACCACTCTGAGGTGCTGCTCGTGCTCTTCCTGCCTGCGGGAGTATACCAGGATATCATCTATAAAGACAATCACGAACAGGTCTAGATAAGGCCTGAACACTCGGTTCATCAACTCCATAAATGCTGCTGGGGCATTGGTCAACCCAAATGATATGACCAAGAACTCATAATGCCCGTATCGAGTGCGGAATGCTGTCTTAGGGACATCAGACGCCCTAATCCTCAGCTGGTGATAACCTGATCTCAAATCTATCTTGGACACTATCTTTGCACCATGCAACTGGTCGAACAAATCGTCAATCCTCGGTAGTGGATACTTGTTCTTAATTGTTACCTTGTTCAGCTGTCGATAGTCGATACACATCCGCATGGAACCATCTTTTTTCTTCACGAACAGAACTGTCGAACCCCGGGGAGAAACACCAGGCCAGATGAAACCCTTCTCCAATAAATCTTGCAACTGATCCTTGAGCTCTTTCAGCTCTGGCAAGGCCATACAGTACGGAGGAATGGAAATGGGTTGCGTGCCTGGGGCCAGATCTATGCAAAAATCAATATCCCTATCGGGCAGCATACCCAGCAGGGTTGAAGGAAAAACCTCTGGAAACTCCCGAACAATAGGGACTGAGTCAATAAAAGGAACCTCTGAGCTGGAGTCGCGAACATAAGCCATATAAGCCAGACACCCCTTCTCGAACATACATCGATCCTTAACATAAGAAATAACACTACGGGTGGCATGACCTGGAGTCCCTCTCCACTCCAATCGGGGCATATCCGGTAAAGCCAAAGTCACGGTTGACAATCCAAGATCGCATAATACAGGGACACCCAATCCATCCTCAATATAACATCAAAATCCACTATGTCTAGAAGCAATAGGTCAACACGGGTCTCAAGACCTCAAACACCACTATACATGAACGATGGACCCGATAAACCAGTATAGGATCACTCACTGGTGTAGATACATATACAGGAATACCCAAAGCATCGCTAGGCATATGCAGGTAGGGCGCAAAAAAAGACGACACGTATGAAAATGTAGACACAGGGTCAAATCGAACTGAAGCACCCTTGTCACAAACCAGAATAGTACCTATAATAACCGCATCGGAAGATGTAGCCTATGGCCTGGGTGGAAAAGCATAGAAACGAGGCTGCGCCCCACCCTCCTAAGCTACATCTCTAGGGAGATCAACCGCTAGATGACCTCTACCTCTACCTGTCCGAGCTCTACCTCTACCGGTCCGAGCTCCACCTCTACGAGCTCCAACACTTGTCCTTACAATAAGGAAAACCCCTTTTTTTAATAGAGGAAAGGTTTTCTCACTAAAGCCAAAATTCGTTTAAGGACCGGTGACGTCCTAAAAATATAAAAAGGAGGAGGAAAAAGAGCGACCATATGCGCGAGTCGACACTACGCCTTCGTTGTTAAAGACGTGCCCTCGACGCCGTGTGGGCGTGGGGAGAGATATGCTTGGCCTTTATCAAGCGTGGGCATGGGGGGAGACGTACTCGGCTCTTATTAGTTATATTCAATTCGACCCCATATAGTTAGTCCCTCCGCCTGTTGGAGATGTATTCGATATACATCTCCAATAGGGGGAAAGATCAACTCGCCGTGGCGTCGTCCATATATTGGCATTTGGCTTGCTTTTTGAACTGACGTCACTGGCAGCATGTGTCATAATTACAACTTCTCCCAAGGCAGGTCAGAAGGCGATTTAACGTTTCAGTTTCTCGCCCCTTTCCTTGACACTCACCCCTTTGAATCCCGTGTATCATGATACTATAAATTGGAAGAGGTTTCAAGTTTTTTTATCCTTTAGATCTCTTGAAGAAAAAGTTCTTCGTACCTTTGTGCTTTTCACAATAACTTTCAGTAACTTTACGTTTGACTTTCAGAGTTTGCTTTATAACTTTACAAGCTCGTTGACGTGTCCCATCTTTAATCAAAGACTGATTATGGCGAAGGGTAGTCGACGCCATGAAGGAAACGGGGATGAGGCCACTTCTAGGGTTCCTCCATTTTTGGAAGGTGGGGAAAAGCCCCGAAAGCCTCTTGTCCCTCTTTCCATAAACAATGTGCTTCCCCGGGAGCTATATGTTTGAAGGGACTTCCCTTCAAGGTGTATAGCTCCTGCATGGGAGAAGTCTAAGTTCTCTATGTCACACTTGGACGACCTGCGTGTCTCTTGTCAGATTTCGAACACGGTGGTTATGGAAGCGGCCGGGGAAGATTTCGCCAATGTACATAGACTAGGGTTCTGTGCTTTTTATGAATACCCCTTCATAATTGGGTGTGGTCTCCCCATATACCCTTTGGCAGAAGATCTTTGTAGATTCTATAACATATGTCTGGCCCAACTCACTCCCTACATATGGAAAATATGTCGTATATTGACGACTTATGCCGAAAGGGCCGGACTTGACATCACGATACACCATCTGCTGCAATTGTTCAGTCCCCGATTCATGAGGGGGACGATGTTGCAGCTGAAGAATCGCGGGATGAAGGGTTTGGTCTTCGAAATGGACGACAAGCCCAACCGTCAGTTTTGGTTGAATTCTTGCTTTGATTATGTAGACGTGATTATTGTAAATGACTTGTACATAAAACATTTTTGGAGTAAAATTGAAATCGTACATGCATATTGTTGTGTTTACGTCTTCTTTCGTACTTTTATCTTGTGTACTCATTGTGTGGTATCGACTTTTATCGAGTTAATTTGTCGTAGTTAGGCTGAATCGACTCTGGCCTTAGCTGCTTGTTTGCTTTGAAGCGGTTGTTGTCTTTCCCTCGGCTCTGATCGTATCGGGTCGATTTGAGTTGGTTGTTTTCGCATTGGCCTTAGCCTTTCGCATGTTTAGGGGTGACCATAGCCTCTTATGCATTTGTGGATGGCTGCAGCTTATTTACACGTTGTTGGTGGCCTTAGCCTTTTATGTTTTTATGGGTGGTCGTAGCCTCTTTATACGCTATTAGTGGCCTTAGCCTTTTGCGTTTATGGATGGTCGTAGCCTCTCTATACGCTATTAGTGGCCTTAGCCTTTTGTACGTTTAGGGGTGGCCGTAGCCTTTTCGTATGCTATGGGTGGTCGTAGCCTCTCTATACACTATTAGTGGCCTTAGACTTTTGTGCGTTTAGGGGTGGCCATAGCTTCTTCGTATGGTAGCCTCTATTAGTGGCCTTAGCCTTTTGTGCGTTTAGGGGTGGCCGTAGCCTTTTCGTATGTTGTGGGTGGCCGTAGCCTCTTTGACATTGGAGATGGCCATAGCCTTTCATACATTGAAGATGGCCGTAGCCTTTCATACATTGGAGATGGCCGTAGCCTTTCATACATTGGAGATGGTCGTAGCCTTTCATAAATTGGAGATGGCCATAACCTTTCATACATTGGAGATGGTCGTAGCCTTTCATACATTGGAGATGGCCGTAGCCTTTCATACATTGGAGATGGCCGTAGCCATACTCCCTATGATATGCCATTCGTGCCGATTTGTCAGAACGCTTGGTGTATCAGATTAGCCTCCTAAGCATTTTCGAGCATCTCCTTCGTCGCCTCGCTAAAAACCTCTCCGAGAAAACCCAATTGGGATAAAACTCAGATGAGGGAAAGAGAGTACGAATCAGGGGATACTCTTTCTAGAAATAGAAATACTTGAGGTGGGAGATGTTCCAATTGTTTTGGAGCTTTTTCCATCCATGGTTTCTAGTCGGAATGAACCCTTGTCCGCTGTTGTGGTGATTTTGTAGGGTTCGTCCCAATTGGTCCCCAATTTTCCTTTGCTGGGGTCTTTGGATGCTAGCGTCTTGGCTTTTAATACGTAGTCACCCACTTTGAGTGGTCGAATTTTTGCTTTCTTGTTGTAGTATCTTTCGATTTGCTATTTCTAGGACACCAGCCTAATGTGGGCCATCTCTCTTCTTTCTTTGTCTTCATCGAGGTCTTGGAGTCGATTCGTATCATTCTCCGCTCTACTTGTAAGTGAGTATCTTAGACTCGGCTCACCTACTTTGACTGGTATGACGGCGTCAGTCCCGTAGACCAACGACTAAGACATTTCTCCTGTGGAGGACTTGGGGGTGGTTATGTGTGCCCATAGGACCTCTGCAATAACTCGGGCCACAGTCCTTTGGCGTCTTCGAGCTTCTTTTTTAATATACTCAATATGGTTTTATCGGACGACTCTACCTGTCCGTTGGCGGCGAGATGATACAATGTTGAGATTATTCTTTTGATACGCCATTTGTCGAAGAAGTCGGTTGTTTTCTGCCTGATAATTTGTCGCTCGTTGTCACATGTGATTTCTTTGGGGATGCCGAAGCGGCATATGATATTTTTCCAGATAAAGGCGATAACTTCTTGCTCGTGAATCTGGGCGTAGGCACCTGCTTCCACCCATTTGGAGAAAGAGTCAGTTAATACTAATAAAAAACGTACCTTTCCTTGTCCGGCGGGTAGTGGTCCGATTATATCCATTCCCCACTTGATGAAGGGCCATGGCGAAGTGACTGAATGGAGGGGTTCCCCTTGTTGGTGTATCAAGGGGGCGAACTTTTGACATTTTTCGCATCGGCGAACGTACTCCGCAGTATCTTTTTTCATGGTGGGCCAGTAGTATCCAGCTCGCACCAGGAAACGTACGAGTGCTTGATTGCTTGTGTGGGCGCCACAATGGCCTTCGTGAACTTCCTCCAGTACCGGCGTTATCTGTTTGGGGCCTAGGCACTTGGCCAGTGGCCCTCCAAAAGTCCTCTTGTAGAGGTTGTTGTTTACCATGCAATACTTTGCTTCCTGCATGCAGAGCTTTTTTGCTTCCTTTTTGTTAGGAGGTAATGTTCCATCCTATAAATATGATAGAAATTGATTACGCCAGTCCCAAGCTAGATGTAGGGAGAGTACTTCAGTGTGATTGATTGCCGAGTGAAGGAGAGTGATGATGCTTTCTTTGCTTAGGCTTGTGGTGGCCGCAACCAGCTTGGCCAGGCCGTCTGCTTCGGCATTGCGCGCTCTAGGAATTTGTTTGAAGTGGCATTCATCGATCTGTGCCATCAACCTATAGATTTCCGCTTGATACTTCTGCAACATTTGTTCCTTGATTTGATAAGTCCCGGTGAATTGATTTACCATGAGTTGTGAGTCGCGGTGCAAGATGAGTCGGTGGGCCCCGTACCTGATGGCTAACTTTTTACCTGCAATAACAGCTTCATATTCTATCTCGTTGTTAGTCATCTTTGGGCATCGTATGGACTGGCGAATGGTTTCACCTGTAGAGACTTCAAGGACGAGTCCCAGTCCTGAACCCGAGGCATTTGTATCCCCATCGGTATAGAGAGTCCAGAGGCCGGTATTTGAGGCGGAATGTAGGGCTTCATTTTCCGCCTCTGACAATATTTTGGCGCTGAAATCAGCCACAAAGTCGGCGAGGACTTGAAACTTGATAGTAGTTCTGGGAATGTATGTGATATCGTGCTCGCTGAGCTTTATAGCCCATCTGGCGAGCCGGCCCGATAGTTCGGGCTTGTGCAAAATGATCCTCAGGGGGAAAGTGGTCACTGCTTTAATGGGGTGGCATTGGAAATAAGGTCTCAGCTTCCTCGAAGCCGTGACCAGTGCAAGAGCCAATTTTTCGAGGTGTGGATACCGTGTTTTGGCGTCTACTAGGGTTTTATTGATGTAATAGATAGGTGATTGCGTACCTTTTACTTCACGAACCAACACTGCGCTGATTGCGACTTCCAATACGGCCAGGTATGTCAGTAAGGGTTCGCCTGGTTCCACCTTAGTAGCGGTGGTGATGACATGTATTCTTTTAGTTCTTGCAGGGCTTTGACACATTCTTTGTTCCAGTGAAATCCGTTGTATTTTCTCAGGACGTTGAAGAATTTGTGGCATCTGCCCGAGGATCGAGAGATGAAACAGGAGAGGGTAGCTATCCGACCTGTCAATTTCTGGACATGCTTTTTGCGGTTGAGCATGTTGGGTATTGAAGCGATTGCTTTGATTTGATTAGAGTTGACTTCCATGCCTCTTTGGGATATGAGAAAACCTAAAAAATTTCCTGACGCCACACCAAAGGTGCATTTTTCGGGATTCAGTTTCATCCCATACCCTTTCAGTATTTCGAAGGCCTATTGCAAGTGGTTGATGTGATCTTCCTTTCTAGTGGACTTCACTAGCATTTCATCTATGTAAACCTCCGTGGTCTTGCCGAGCTATTCTCTGAACATCTTGATGACCAATCTTTGATACGTGGCCCCCGCATTTTTTATCCCAAAGGGCATCACTTTGTAGTAGTAGGTACCCTGATGCGTGGTGACCGTGGTTTTTTCTTGGTCTTTTTCAGCCATTAAGATTTGATTATAACCGGAATATGCATCCAAAAAACTTAGCAGTTCATGTCCGGCAGTGGCGTTGATTATTGGTCGATGTACGGGAGGGGAAAGGAGTCCTTGGGGCAAGTCTTGTTTAGGTCGGTGAAGTCCACACACATTCTCCATTTCTCGTTCTTCATTTTTTCCATTACTATGTTGGAGACCCACCGCGGGTACTTTGACTTTCTGATAGAGCCGTTGGCGAGTAATTTGTCCACTTCTTCGCGGACTGCCTCGTTAATCGTGGCATTGAATTTTCTTCTGATTTGTCGTACCAGCGGATGTAACGGATCGACGTTGAGTTTGTGAGTAGCGATGTCTGGCGAGATCCCTGGCATGTATGCATGGGAAAAAGCAAATATGTCTGCATAGTTAGTTAAAGATTCATGATACTTACTTGGGTTGGTGAGCCCGTGGCCGATGTATGCTTTCTTTTCGGGGTTGTGTCGATCCAGCTGAATCGGATCGAGGTCCTCGATTGTCATTTTGCAGGCTTCCACAATGTATGGGTCTCTGATGGTATTGGTCATCAGGTCCATTTTGGTCCCCGACATGGCTAATTGCTATGCTTTTGGGCTTGCTCCTTTTAGCTGTCGAGTGTAGGCACAATCCTGTGTTATCTTGTAACATTTATGCGCTAAGCGTGGCTGTCCTTTGATGCTAAATATCCCCCATGGGCTAGGGAACTTGACCACCTGGTACAAACTTGAGGGGACTGCTTGCATGGCATGTATCCATGGGCATCCGATGATAACATTGTACGTCATTTTTCGGTCCATCACGTGAAAAGTCGTCTCCAATGTGACACCCTCCGCAAGGACGGGCAAAATCACTTCTCCTGATGTACGTTCCATTGCATTGTTAAAACCAGTTAGAGTTATACAACTGGGTATTATCCTATCCTCGAGTCCTATCTGTGAAAGGACTCTTGGATGGATGATGCAGGTGCCACTTCCGTCATCGATCATGACTCTCCTGACGTCCGTATCAACAATATGTAAAGTGACAACTAAAGTATCATAATGGGGAAAACACAAACCGTCGGCATCAGACTTATCGAAGGTGATACTCCCTTCGAAGTCATCGTACCGTTCGTGGGAGATGGTTCATTTCAGCCTGTGTGTGTTGAAAAATTTGACATGGTTGATAGCAACGTCAGTGCTGTCTCCAATGATCATGTTTACTGTCCGTGTTGGGGAGAGTGGCTTTGGTGGCCCGCGGGACTTTTCTCGCCCGCGTGCGAAATTGGCTTTTCCCTTGTCGCTAAGCAGCTCCTTTAGGTATCCTTGGTTTAGCATCCTGACGTCTTCCTATCGTAGGCCTATGCAATCTTCGGTTCTGTGTCCCCGTTCTTGGTGGAATTCGCACAGGACGTTAGATTTCCTCGTGGAGGGATCTGATTTCATTTTCTGAGGCCACTGCACCTTGGTGCCAAACTTTTCCAGTGCATACACTATCTCTGAAGGAGAGACACAAAAGTTATGTGATGAAAGCAAAGGGGGCGTACCTCTTTCGTTCCTGCGTGGGGCGAGATGTTGTTGTAATGCGTCTGTATGACGAGGAGGCGGATGAGGAGACCTCATGTATGGCTGATGCCGTTCTTTATTGGGGCGAGAGGGAAGTTCTCGGCATCCTTCGTGACGTCGCTCTTTCCTAGTGTCCGAGTGTCAATCGTTGGGTCGGCCCATTGAGATCGTCTTCGTCTGCTCGTACCTTAGTGCAGTAGGCGTTGTGGATCTCGTCCCAAGTTGTGGGAGGATATTTCATGAGCCGGCTTAGTAGCTTCTTAGTTGCTTTGGAACCGTCCGTGCTGAGTCCGTTCTGGAAGGCAGCTACCGCCATGCCTTCCGACACGTTTGGCAGGCTCATCCCCAACCTGTTGAATCTAGCAAGGAAGTCCCTAAGGCCCTCGCTCGTGGTTTGCCTGACGGCGAAGATGTCGTTCACCCTTGCCTCTGCTTTCTTTTCACCGGCGTGTGCGGTGACGAACTTGTCCGCCATTTCTTCGAAGGTTAAGATTGCTTTGGCGGGCAGTTGAGAGTACCATGTTAGGGCTCCCCCGGTCAGTGTCTCGCCGAACTTCTTCAGCAGCACAGATGGTACCTACTTTTTCGATAGGTCGTTACCTTTCACGGCGATGACATAATGGATGAGGTGATCCTCGGGATCGGTGGTTCCATCGTATACCCTCAAATAAGGAGGCGTCTTGAAAGTTTTTGGGATGGTGTAAGGGGCGGCTTCCTCAGAGTAGGGTTGTTCTACGAACTTTCCCATGTCGCGTTTGGGTAGCAGTTTAGGCACTTCGGGGATCTTGTCGACCCTATCCTGATGCTCTTTCATTTGGTCATGGAGGGCCTTATTTTCACTCTCCATTTCTTCCATTTTTCTCAGAATGGATGCAGTGTGTCATCATGGATTTGCGTCTCGACGGGTTGGTTGTTGGTTCGCGCTTCCTCTTGCTCGTCTGCTGTGGTAGCGATACTTGTTTTTGGCATTGCTTTTGTGTGGCTTTGGGGTGATTTTTCCACTAAGCCGCTTAGGGTACTCGCCAACCATTCTTCCAATAATTTTTGAACCGCCGGGGGTGCTTCTTTTACAGCAGATATGGAAGCTTCTTTGTTCTGCAAGGTCGCAAGGTTCCCGGATGGGGAAGGTGAAGCTTCTATCTCTGGCGCGGTATCAGGGGTGGTGCTGGTGGTAGCGTTACCACCGACCTCGTTCAGGGAGCTTAGGAGGTTGGTGGTGACTTCCATTATAGCTTTGGACCTGGTGTTGTTTTCGGCCATTTTTGGGTTTTCGTGGGAAATAGATGATGTGGTTATCTGACCTTTTGGGTGTATACTATAGGTTTGATTCTCGAAATCCCCACAGACAACGCCAAATTATTTGACTCAAAATTTATCGATTACTTTATAAGTTATGGACAATCAAAAGTTGTGAGAGAGGGGTAAATCGTAATCAACTATAATAAACCCCGAATATAGAGCGATAGCTTTTACACTGCGAATCTTAATAAGAAATGGCAAAATTATGTGAACTATTAATGAAAAATCATTGGGGAGATAAAGAGAGAATAATTAACACAGAAAGAATGATAGAGAGAGAAATAATCAGAAGTTGTATTATTAAGAAATAACACTTGTCCTTACAATAAGGAAAACTCCCCTTTATATAGAGGAAAGATTTTCTCGCTAAAGACAAAATTCGTTTAAGGACCGCTGACGTCCTAAAAATATAAAGAGGAGGAGGAAAAAGGGCGCCCATATACGCGAGTCAACGCTACGCCTTCGTTGTTAAAGATGTGCCCTCGAAGTCGTGCGAGCGTGAGGAGAGATATGCTTGGCCTTTATCAGGCGTGGGCGTGGGGGAAGACGTACTCGGCTCTTCTCAGTTATATTCAATTCGACCCCATACAAATATCTTGCAAGTGGTTCAGAATTTGATTAATACTAAAAGGACAACTACATATATTAAGGCTTTATTACGTGCATGTTCAGAAAAAGATTTGATTAAAAAAGTCTATTATACGCAACCTCAAAATTTAAGTGATACTAAGATTAATAAATTACTATACTCTCTTATTTTAGTTTCATGTAAAATTTATTTGACTGAATACATATTTTAAGAGAGATTTTTTTATCACTTATAATTTTAAATTAAATAAATCATGATATTTTTGGTCATAAAATTATGATATTAAAGATAAATTAAAAGTATAATTTAAGCTATTTTTAAATTTACTTTTTTTTTGATATAGATTAAAAAATAAAAATAGCATATGAGATTGAACTACTTGTCCTTCTCTTCCCGACCTGTGAGGGCATCTCCAACCATTCCTTGTTTTTCCGCCCCAAAACGAGTTATGAATATTCCTTCAAATATGGAGTGATAATATTCATCTACTCTATTACTATTCGTGTTTATTTTATTATTATTTTTATTATTTAACTCTTTTAGTTAATCTCTTTGTATATATCTAATTATATTTATGTAATATCTTTATAATATTAATTTTTACATTTTAACTTTGATATATAATTTTGATAAATTAATTTTCGCGTATTTATTATTTTTATGTAAAATTGTAAGTTAATTTTATTATAAGTTATAATTGTACAATAATATATAATCATTTCAAATAATGAATGACACAAATATAAAATATTAAATATTAAATATTTTTAAAATAATAATATAATATTGAAAAGAGAGAAGAATATAAAATAAAATATTATTTTTTAGAGTAAAAATAGAGTAACTTTACTCCATTTTGGAGTTTTCTATATTTTGGAGGAAAAAATGGAAGCGGTTGGAGATGACCTTATGCAATCATTACGTACTTGATCAAGACTTTTTGTTTTTCCTTTGTGCATTTATCACTTATCGTAATCGTAGTTACTTATTCATGATCTTTACGAGTAGTTCTTATAAATTTATGTATTTGCAAAGGTATTTGTAATAAATTTCTCGATCATTGTACAATAAGATATAATAAGGTCAAATATTAAACAATCACTAAATTATAGTAAGCGATGTACTTTTACAGGTTCGGAATTATAATCCTTGTAAGTTAGTGTTTAAATGAATAAAATTCGTTCACATTTAATAATTTTTTAAGATAAATACAAATTTTGAATAAAAAGTGGGTACGATCGAACACGCATCTCATACTCTAGCTTCGACCCTATGTGCATTATCACTTTCAAACAAAATACTAACAACAAACCAACAAGAATTTGTGGTGGAGTGATTAGAACTCTTTCATTCTCATTAAGAGATCTCGTGTTCGAATTTACATATAGAATCTATCTTTTTAGCAAGCCTTTTACTCTTAAATATGAAATTTTTTGTCGCAAATTTAAATTAGTCGAGTCTTAGGCCCCGTTTATCCATAAAACTTTCTTTTCAAAAATGTGTTTACCCATAAATTCTACAAATTTTTGAAAAAAATTCGAAAATAAATTTTAAAACCAAAAATGGTTTTGACCACCTTTTTTGCAATAATTTTTCAAGTAAAATGCATTCAAATATAATGTCAAATACTGTGAACAACTAATTTTTTTTACCATATCCAAATTCTATACTATTTTAGTGTAAATATTTCTTTTAGGTCTAATCTTAATATTTTAAATTTTTATCTTACTCTTAATAAATTTTATTTAAGAAAATTAAAAACTACAAAAAATATTTACATTCTTAGAATAAGATTTATTCCTATGTTTAAATAGAAGAAAATTTATATATATATATATATATATATATATATATATATATATATATATATATATATATATATATATATATATATATATACATACATACATACATACTTGGTTTCTTCTAATTTAAATGTAAGTTGTAGTAGTATTTTTCTTAGTATAATTTTTGGGCGTGGTAAAAAATTAGGTGTTCAGAAATACTACTTTTCAACTTAACTTCAAATAATATTTTTTTCAAATTATAATTTTTATATCCAAACGTTTAATTAATGCGCGTAAAAAAACATAAATTATTGTGGGGGTGGGGATGGGGGTGGGGGTGGGGTAAGTGGTGTACTTTCAGACGTTGGACGGTTTGTGTAATGTGTATTTTTTGCTTCAGATTGCAAAATTTTTGAGGCCTTGAAAATACCCTGTAATCAAATCAGAATCAGAATCAGAATCAAATCGTGATTCATATTTTCTATACCACATTTGTACCGTCCACTTTCTTCTTCCTCCCTTTTTCCTTTTGGCTTTTTCACTCGCCCTATCTTCTCCTTATTACTCTCTCTCTCTCTCACACACACACACACAGAGTTTTCTTCTCAGCTTCTGATGCATCTAAGTGTGTTGAGAACTAAGATTTCTATAGCTTCTAATGTTGTTTTCAATTCCCTTTGGTTTGAGCAAAACTAGTATTAGCTTTTGCAATCTGAGTTTTGGATTCATGTTTACTAGCACTTCGCTGTATAATTCAGCAACTGTTAATTATAGCTCCAAAGTCTTCTGGCCCTTTTGTAATTAATGGTTTTTGAATCAATTTCCGCTATTACGCCTGATTTCTCTCGCAATTCACTCTTCACAACAACAAGGAAGAGAAGGGGTTTGAGGAAATTGGGCTCAAATTTGAATTTCAATTCGACTTGGATTTGTACTAAATGGGCAATTCGGCCTTGTTGTGTGAATGGTGGTGGAGGCCACCATAATTTTGATATACATATTACAAATAGTAATGCCACAAGAGGAGCTAGAAATATTATAGTTAAGAGGTTTTCTGATGAATTAGAACCTTCGACAAGTGTCACTGATGAATTAGAAGCTTCTACTAGTCGTTCTAGTAGTAACAATTTTGCTAGTTTTCAAGAAGACCCTTTTGTAGATAAGTTAAGGACTCAATTAGGGGTGATGCATCCATTACCTTCACCTCCAATAAATCGAGGCGTTTTCGGGCTTTTTGCTTTGTTTTTCTTTGTTGGTGTTGTTTTTGATAAGGTTTGGACTTCAAGAAAAAGTAGTTCTAAGGGAGGGGGGAATGGAGGGAACCCCGAGGGGATGTGGCCGCGGGTCCCAATGAATCTTTCGTCGTTGTTAGAGAAGGATTTGCAAAGGAAAGAATCAGTGGAGTGGGTAAATATGGTGTTAGGGAAGTTGTGGAAGGTTTACAGAGGTGCGATTGAGAATTGGATCATTGGTTTGCTTCAGCCTGTTATTGATAATTTGAAAAAACCCGATTATGTAAAGAGAGTTGAGATTAAGCAATTTTCGCTCGGGGATGAGCCTCTTTCTGTTAGGAGTGTGGAGCGCAGAACTTCTCGTCGAGTCAATGATTTGCAGTGAGTAACATTTCTTGCAAAGCTCTTTTCTTGTTTGATTTAAAGCCCTCCTAACTGTAAAAAAGAAAAAAGGTTAAGTTAAAATTAGAAAAGCTCTTTACTTTAATTTCCTTGGTTGAAAGCCTTTAAGTTGCTATATTCTCCTTAGCCTGCATTCTTCAATTGAGAAGAGGTCTAGAATCAAAAGAGAATTATACACACAACATTCTATTAGGAGGAAAGTATTAGAGAAAGCTCTTTCCTTGTGAAATTATCTTGGTTGAAAGCTATCGAGTTGATATTTTCTCCTTACCTTTCGTTCTTTATTTCTCCTTAGCTTTCGTTCCTTGTTTCAGTTGACGTCTAGAATCAGAAGGAAAATATAGGTACATCATTTAATTAGGAGGAGAATGTTTTCTTTCGGCATAGTGGTGTTTTCACTCCATCGAAGAAACAATTAGACTAGGTGAGAGTGATCAAAAAAAGAAAAAAAATTAGACTAGCTCCTTGAGAAATTTGAATCTGATGATCACAACCTTTCTTTTCCTCGATAAAGTTTGTAGTGGAGCTATACAGTAGTTACCCCCGTTCTGTTGCCAAGGTAGTTTCAGATGGATTTAAATTGAAGTGTAATGTTATGAAACTTCATAGAACATTGTTTGCTATCAATATACTTAAGCACTCTCTTGACCCAGAAAATCCTGCTTCTGAACCAGGGAAGTATTTTTCTTGGGACATCTCCAACCAAATTTTAGCTCTCTGCATATGCTTGTCTCATTTTACTATCAATTATTCAACTCAGCTCCATAAATTTTGGTTCATTATTTGAAATCAGAACATGTGTATAGCTATGATCTTCTCTACTTTTCTCGGCTCCAAAGTTCTCTAGCTCCAATCAAAGTGACATGATAAAACACAACTCCTTACCTTTTTTGTTATGTGAAAGTTCATTGAATGTATCAACTGATTTGTGTATTGTTTTATGCTGCCTAGGTATCAGATAGGTCTCCGATACACTGGTGGTGCTCGTATGCTTTTAATGCTGTCACTAAAATTTGGAGTTATCCCCATTGTTGTGCCAGTCGGTGTTCGGAACTTTGATATTGATGGTGAACTCTGGGTCAAGTTACGATTAATACAAACAGAGCCTTGGGTTGGAGCGGTTTCTTGGGCTTTTGTTTCCCTTCCGAAGATAAAGCTTGACTTGTCACCATTCCGTTTGTTTAACCTAATGGGTATGTGAATATCAATCTTTAGGGCTATTATCTTTGAGAATCATGTGACAAATGTGAATCTTGGTGTTTAATGCCAGAAGAAAAGATAGAGATATTCAAGTGTTTTCCTATTAATTTTATTTTTTTAATATTGAACTAAGATGAACTTAGATGGTTTGACATGGACAGTGAATATAACCAACGCTAACTTGCTTGGGATTGAGTCTTAGTTGTTGTTCTTGCATGCCCAGATGATTTAGATACTAAACACTGCTTTAAAGCAGATATATTCAAGATTTTACCTATAAAAGTTTCACCATTCTTTTGTGTTTAATTTGTTTCTTTTGAAACCTCTTTGACCTTCTTTTTGTTAGTGCCCAATTCTTAGAAAAGAGTGAGCCATTCAGTGAATTATGGAGTAGAAAAGGTGTTTAGATTGTGGGTTTAATCATGGGTTTCAAATTTTTATTGTTGGAACATATTCTTTTAGACTTATGGATGAACTCCATAGAGTTAATTCGTATGGAGTACTGTAATGTAATTTTAGGAACTTCATACGAGTCTTTAGCACCGATTAGGTATACTTTTGAAGATTATGAAACATATTCGCATTCTTCTTTTCTAGTTTTCTTTCTTGCTCTGTATAATCTTCTCTGTGGACTCAGCACCCTAACTTGCTTCTGCCATAAAATCTGATTTTTTTATTAGTGAAAACCAGCTTTTTTAGTTAAGTTGCTGTGAAGTGAGATCTCCAGTATGTAGTTACCTATTAATTTTATTTTTTTAATATTGAACTAAGATGAACTTAGATGGTTTGACATGGACAGTGAATATAACCAACGCTAACTTGCTTGGGATTGAGTCTTAGTTGTTGTTCTTGCATGCCCAGATGATTTAGATACTAAACACTGCTTTAAAGCAGATATATTCAAGATTTTACCTATAAAAGTTTCACCATTCTTTTGTGTTTAATTTGTTTCTTTTGAAACCTCTTTGACCTTCTTTTTGTTAGTGCCCAATTCTTAGAAAAGAGTGAGCCATTCAGTGAATTATGGAGTAGAAAAGGTGTTTAGATTGTGGGTTTAATCATGGGTTTCAAATTTTTATTGTTGGAACATATTCTTTTAGACTTATGGATGAACTCCATAGAGTTAATTCGTATGGAGTACTGTAATGTAATTTTAGGAACTTCATACGAGTCTTTAGCACCGATTAGGTATACTTTTGAAGATTATGAAACATATTCGCATTCTTCTTTTCTAGTTTTCTTTCTTGCTCTGTATAATCTTCTCTGTGGACTCAGCACCCTAACTTGCTTCTGCCATAAAATCTGATTTTTTTATTAGTGAAAACCAGCTTTTTTAGTTAAGTTGCTGTGAAGTGAGATCTCCAGTATGTAGTTACCTATTAATTTTATTTTTTTAATATTGAACTAAGATGAACTTAGATGGTTTGACATGGACAGTGAATATAACCAACGCTAACTTGCTTGGGATTGAGTCTTAGTTGTTGTTCTTGCATGCCCAGATGATTTAGATACTAAACACTGCTTTAAAGCAGATATATTCAAGATTTTACCTATAAAAGTTTCACCATTCTTTTGTGTTTAATTTGTTTCTTTTGAAACCTCTTTGACCTTCTTTTTGTTAGTGCCCAATTCTTAGAAAAGAGTGAGCCATTCAGTGAATTATGGAGTAGAAAAGGTGTTTAGATTGTGGGTTTAATCATGGGTTTCAAATTTTTATTGTTGGAACATATTCTTTTAGACTTATGGATGAGAACTCCATAGAGTTAATTCGTATGGAGTACTGTAATGTAATTTTAGGAACTTCATACGAGTCTTTAGCACCGATTAGGTATACTTTTGAAGATTATGAAACATATTCGCATTCTTCTTTTCTAGTTTTCTTTCTTGCTCTGTATAATCTTCTCTGTGGACTCAGCACCCTAACTTGCTTCTGCCATAAAATCTGATTTTTTTATTAGTGAAAACCAGCTTTTTTAGTTAAGTTGCTGTGAAGTGAGATCTCCAGTATGTAGTTACCAAATGTTGATTACTTACTGAGTCTGAGTTGTCATCATTGATTGCCCATTGTTTATTTTTCTTTTCACAGTTTCTAAAATGGGGATAACAATACCTAAAATAGTTGTAAACTAGGTGAGTGATTTTATTGATGTGGCCAGTATGAGGATATTCACATATTTATGTTTTTTTCTTGCATGTATTTGGGCAACACCAGCAATTCCTGTTCTATCAATGTAAGTAGTATTTTATCCATTATCTTCTGTTGTGTTTTTATTACACATGCGTATTCTGTTTCAGTTTGTTTATCCCAATTGCCAGCTCATTGAAGAGTCTTTTTTTTGGTGGGGATAAGTCAGCTAATTGAAGAATGCTTTCCACGACCGCTTTTACTTCTAAGGCCTTAGCAGTCAAATATGCTTCTTTCAGTTTTACAATTAAAAAAAAACATTTGTATTTCAAGTTATAGGGTCATGATCAGTTGTCATCAATCATGTATGACTCTCTTGAGAATTTTACACATTATCTTTATTCCATGGAAGCTCTCGGTCTCTATCTTTCTGTTTCTCTCTCTCTCGTGCTTCCCATTTATCCTCTCTGATTCTTTTGGAAATCTCTGGTCATTTGACATGGTCTACGGTAATGGTTGCATTTGGTGCATATTTGATTCTAGGCCTAGATAGTTCTAGCATCATATTCATTCTGGATTTCTTGCCCGTCTTGTTTTCAATTAGCAATATTTTATGGAACTATCTCATTTTTCCACAGCAGCAGTGGGTGTGAGTTTTTATATCTTTTATGGATGTTTCAGGTTTTTGAAGAAACTTCTTACTGAGGATTTACCTCGCCTCTTCGTCCGACCGAAAAAAATTGTTTTGGATTTTCAGAAAGGGAAGGCAGTTGGTCCTGTTCCAGATGATGTTAAGTCTGGTCAAAATGAAATGAAGGCTGGAGAAATGCAAGAAGGAAACAGGGACTTTGCTGGAGAACTGTCAGTGACTCTTGTTGATGCAAGGAAACTCTCTTATATCATCTATGGTATGAATTTGTTCATCTATCATCAGTGGCATCAATCTTTCCTAGTTCTGATTTTTGTTTCTTTCTAACGCTAAAAACTTGTCAGTTCGTTTCTTCATATTCTTCTAATATTAAAAAAATGCTGTGTACATATTCTAATCTGGTGAAAGAAAAAAGAAAGAAGGTATTTGTTTGAAACTCAGTCGAAGATCCTAAATAATGTGACATCCATTGCATGAACAACTACTTTAAGACTACTTTAAGAGAATATAAAAGCCATCCATTTGGGGACTCATAGTTGGTGCTGTAATCACAGTGAAGCAGTGAAAGCATAATTTATCATCCTTATTTCAAATAGAATAATTACGGGATTGAATCACTGATTAAGAAAAAAGTACCAAATGAAATCACATTATAAAGAAGGAAATGTGAAGAGTTTTGACAATGCTCACCGACAAATATAAAATAATATCGTGGCTAAAGTTTGGTAGAAATGAGTGATTCCATCAAACATCTGTCGCCCCTGCCTCTCCCCTTTTGTCTTTACTTTTAAGTGCCAACCACGGCTTGGGTGCACATATATAACCTTTGTATCAAGTTTAGCAAAAAGTATGTTCTTTATGTGGTTCAATGACTTGGCCACCACCAAGACTCATCGACTTCATTGATGTTCATACCTGGATTCAGATAATAGGTACTTACCAAAAAAATAAAAATAAAAACTTTTGTTTCCAGATGCTAGGTTAGTACATGGAGAGCCTTGCACATACGATGTTCAGATCAGGGTTATCACATAAGGGTTTTGTAGGCCTCATTTCTTTCTTGAATACTACTTGTCTTCTGTAAATGTAATTTCCTCCTCTATTTTCCATGTCGCTCTTTGTGAAATTCTCCTGGCCTTTGTCATTCAGGCAAAACTGATCCATATGTTATTCTAAGACTTGGAGATCAAGTAATACGCAGCAAAAGAAACAGTCAAACTACTGTTATTGGACCTCCTGGAGAGCCTATATGGAATCAGGTGATTTAAATTTTGATCTGTTGGCCTGATATAGTGGTAGGATTTAGTTGTCGATCGGCTTGCTTAGGGGGTGTTTGGCTACGCTTATAAGCTGGTCAAGCTAACTTATAAGCACTTTTTGGCTTATCTACGTATTTGGTAAACACCCAAAGTGCTTATAAGCCAAGTCTCATAAGCTAATATCAGCCATAGTCATAAGCTAATCACCCCAACTTATGGATTTTCAGCTTATAAGCACTTTTAGTTTGGCCAACACTTTTACTAGTTTATTCTTAATAGTATCTTCTGATTCGCAAAATACTTTTTTCAAAATAAATTTCTGACTTTCTCTTCATTCCATATTCGTTGTTAATTCTTTCAAAGAATTTTTTTATTTATAAGCTTTTGAAAAAACATCAAGGGTATTTTAGTCATTTTAACAAAAGAACAGCTTATCAACACTTTTTAATCAAACACATCAATTGCTTATTATGAGTTTCAGCTCTTCTATCCAAACACCTTAATGCTTATTTTAAAAATCAGTTTCAGCACTTAAAAACTTTTCAGCACTTCAAGCTTCAGCTAATTACAAAGTGACAATCAGCTAATCCAGATGGGCTCTTAATCTTTTGCTGTAACTCATACGTCTGTTGCCCATTTTTTCGTCATTTGGCAGGATTTTCACATGTTTGTCACAAACCCCAGGAAACAAAAGCTATATATAGAAGCAAAGGATTCCCTTGGATTTACAGATTTTACTATTGGGGGAGAGGAGGTAAACATCCTGTACATGCAAATATTATCTATTGTCTTTGTTGCTCAAACGCGATCCATCTAATTTCTTTTTTTCCGATGTGGCTTATACAAAATAGAAAATGCAAATGAATAAAGGACTTACACCATGCACAAAGTACTCCGGACTACTCAAGGGTGGGGGAGACTGGATATACTGTACTCATCCTTGTCCCTTGCATTTCTGCAAAGAGGCTGTTTCCGTGCCTCGAACCAGTTACCTACATGTGACAGTTGCCATAGCGACAAGGCTCAGCCTCTAAAAATGCAAATTAATTAATTGTATTTTGGCAACTTGAAGAAGGATGCTGTTGCCGTTTCTTTTTTCAGTGAGGCACATTACTTATTAGTGATGATTATGTTAGATAATTATAAAGATAGTTGGATATAGTTTTTGGACACCCAAAGATAAGTCATTTATCTCTCAAGTTAAATTTGTAGAAGAGCATCAATGTCTGGGCTGTGAGTGCAAAGCACTAAAGCACGATCTTTTCCGAAGAATGGCCCAATGAACATATAGCAATGCAAGAAAAAATAATTGTAGACACAAACCAATTATATAGAGAATGGTTTTAAAAAGAAACTGCAATAAAGTAAGATATATGAAGTAAATATCATGTTAATCAAATTCGAAAACCATGTCATATTTCATATACTGGTGCAAAGATGCAAGATGAAGATTCTAACTCATTTTTTTTATAGATCTTTTAACTGCTAACTCAAGAATTAACTTTAACAATTATTTCACTGTGTTAGAAATTTGAATTCTGAAGACACATATATCTAGGACACAGAGCACCGATAAACCAATATAACTTATACTTTGCTGAATGCGGCCTTTAAAAATACGAATTCCAAAAAAGGCATACCGCTATTCTTCTAAATCTTCAATACATACACACACAAGATCATTAGTTTATCATTTTCCAAACTAAATCTAAGTAAAAAATTAGAAACCACAATCTCGAAAATAAATCATAAATCAACAGAACAATTTTATCTTTAGGGAAAATAAAAAACGAAATTTTTTACCTTAGATTCATTTTTGGACTGGTTGGCAATAGCTTCAGTATTTGTTGTCATAGGAAAGTTGTATCTTTAGATGTGCAAAAAAAGGGAACACATTAGAGAAGCTTAAAAAAATAAATCTATTTTAATAAACTTCATTATTATTCACCACAAGTTTATCAATCGAAGTATTTTGTAATAGGGGTGGAGATTAGTACAAATTCAAAGTTAATTAGATGAAATAACATTCATGGCCAAAAAAAATAAGGGTTTTTAAGAAAAATATATGAAAAGTAGTATATGTATCATACCAAAAATGCAATATTTTGTATTATGTGATTTCAAATACGATACTCAAGCATAGCTGGAAATGAGTCTTTGAAAGTGTAAAATTCAAAGATGGGGGCCAGTGACTAACATATTAATTACGTCTTCTCTTTACCAATTGACATATCACATTGTCACTCATATTTATTGTTTGGTGCTGCCTTCTTCAAGACAGCACTTGGGCAATGAGGTGCATGCCATAATGCTTGCTTACCTGCATTGAAGTGTCGCCTAAACAAGGTGAAGCATCCAACATGCCCTGCACCTAGCTTCAGGGCTTAAGCCCATCTTAAATAATAATAATGATTGGTCAATTATTTGTTTTGAATTATTAGAAAAAAAGACGCGTCTTATTTCACTTCAGGGGCGAAGCTAAGTATGATTCTTGCAATGAAACAAATATGCTTAGAAGTTGTTAGTTCTTCTTTACTAGATTGTATGAGGATTGCGTTCTCTGTTGTTTTGTTTTTCTTTGCTAAGTTCAGATATGAGTCAAGTATCAGCGAACTTCTGCTTGGAACTTAATAAAACTTTGTGGATACTGCTAGATTTTGAAATAATTTTTTGCTTAGTGCTATCTTTGAGATCTGCAATATTAGGTGAGAATGAGTCAATATTAGTGGCAGAGGTTTTTATGATATACAGAATAAAAAAGAGGGTAACTTACAATTTTTTGAAAGGTATCCTGCTAATGACTGCTATTTCTAGGTTGATCTTGGATCTCTTGAAGATACTGTACCGACAGACATAATTGTGGTCATCAGAGGCTGGGGACTACTGGGACCAAGGCCTGTAGGAGAGGTCTTACTCAGACTAACATATAAAGCTTATGTCGAAGATGAGGAAGATGAAAGGATTGAAGCAAGGTCCTTGGATTTGGACGCTTCAGATGATGAATTATCCGACTTTGATGAACGAGATACTGCTGTATATGAGCAGCGTGGAAAGACTGTGTCTAGTGGAACAGATAAAGAATCATTTGTGGATTTATTAGCAGCGTTAATTGTCAGTGAGGAATTCCAAGGGATCGTGGCATCTGAAACAGGCAATATTAGAAGTGTAGATGATTTTAAAACTAGAGTGTCAGCATCAAGACAACGTACTCCTGCTAAACCTGTACAGCAAAATTCTGACACCCCTGAAAATTTCGGAGGTAAAGTGCATTGAATTGCTCTGGATATTTCAAATTTCAATTTTGTTTTCTCCCAGAAAATGTTTTCTTCTCGTTTCTTGCTTGTCTCATTTAACATCTATCTGCAGAATCGGCCCTGTTTTGGCTTGCGGTTATCACAAGTATCTCAGTTCTAATTGCTCTCAATGTCAGTGGTTCTAGCATTTTTAATCCCTGATATATGAAACAAAATAAAATTGATAGCACCTAGTAAAGAATACAATATAGAGCCTCTGCCGGGATGATTCTATCAAGACCACACAGTTGTCCCCACTCTGGGAGTGCCCGAACGGAAACCTTATCATAGTTCGTGCCTTTTGTCGCTCTTCCATTTGAGGTATGTTGTTCTTCTGATTCTGTACCTTAACTCACTATTCCACATGCATTTGTCAGGTAAAACTCATTTCTCTACCTCTTGCTGTATGCCCTTAGCAACCAATTACTAAGTTAATCTTGAATATTGACAGCCTATAATTGGATCTAATTTCAGATTGAAAAATACTAACATATTTCTTATTTCCTTGTATAAATTAGCAGATTTACCATTGTTTCTTGGTGTTTCAGTTTCAAAATTTTATCACTTCGGTAGTTATTTATATCCTTGAAGAATATAGTATGACTTAACAATTGGTGGATAACGAAAAACATGGCCTGAATGGTGTTATTTGCATATCGCATATGCATATCCACCAGCAACTTTATAGGAAAATAGGGATTTTAACACTAGGAAAAAAATATTCATTCATGATAGTTATTTTCATGAAAACAGAACTCAGTTTACTTTTGTTATCTTAAGTTGTGTTTCCTGAGCTCTGAACTAAATTTGCTTGTTCTCTTGTTTGCTGGCAGGCTGGGCAACTGATTCCTTCGATTTGTCAACTGTTGTACACTAACATTTTAACAAAGATCAAATACTTTCAAACCCTCTCCTTCTCTCCCCCTACAACCTCCAAAAGCAAATTAGGAGGATCCCCAAACACATGTAAAAGAGAATATTCAAATATATTACAGTGAGGTATATATTCTTGTTGGCGGCAAATTTTGGCAACCCTTTCTTACAGGTATTTGTTTCTCTCTCTCTCTCTCTCTCTCTCTCTCTCTCTCTCTCTCTCTCTCTCTCTCTCTCTCTCTCTCTCTCTGTGCGCGCGCATGTGTTGCAGAGTTGGATTCATCAGGCTGAACGTTGACTTTAATGTGATAAGTTATTTTAGCCGCGGTGTTAGTGGCCTGATGTTTTCTATTTACAAGAGATTCAATCTAAGCATCTACTATGCCATTGAAACAGGTGAACATAGTTGTTATAATTCTGTCCTCTTCAGCCTAACCTTTCTTTCTCTTCATTGTTAAAGTGGTAAGAGAATGTGAACCCGTATTATGATATGACGATACTGTCAATGTTGCATATTACGCAGTGGTAAGAGTATTTGGACATCCTATCATTGCTACAACTATGTATCCTGGGTAGAGTAATTATTTGACTCTAGTATAAAAGGTTTATCAAATAAGAATGTAACAAGAGCTGTTTATGTACTCTTAACATGTAACCTTGCTTGCTAAACAAATTTCAAAATGCCATTCATGCGTAACTACAAAATCTTTTAAAAGCTCTGGAGATAATGATAAAGATAAAAATATAAAAGTACGATTGCATAAAGTTAATTGTTATATAAAAAATTATGGTACTAATCTTCTATTGCGTTGCAAGTAATAATAAAATTTGGAAAAAATCAACAAATCAAACACTTGGACTAGAACGAAACTAAAGATCGGATATGGACCCATCATATAGAAATAAGCACATGGAAAAAATGAATAAAAAGAATGAAAGTATGCACTTCAAGAAAGTAGCGTTGGCTACTTGCCAAGTTGAGAAACAAAGTATTGTGAAGTGTACACTTTATTTGTCAAAGAAAAAAAGCTATAGATACATCCATCTTCAGCTGCTTATGGGGGAGTCGGCAGAGAAGGAAATGAGCAATTCTTAGTTTCAGAAGATTAACTTTTTCTCTCGATGACTCTCTTTCTATTCCAAAGTTGTAATATATTAGTATTGTCCTATTTTCGTATTTTCTTGTCCGTGAGTCTATTTAAGTGTAACGATCAGGTCAGTCGTTTTGAGAGTATTAGCCCCGGCCCCATATCTACTACTTTCCATGTATATTTTTATGTGACTTGCTGGGAGATTTTATTTTTGGTTTTGGAGTGAAATGGGACACTTAGTCCCTAAAATGGAAGCTTAAGTTCTAGGAATTTGACCGTAGTTGGAACTGTGTGAAAACCACTCCATAATTGAGTTTCGTCGGTTCCATTAGCTCCATTGTGTGATTTTGGGCTTAAGAGCGCGTACGAATTGTGATTTGCAGGTCTGTCACTGAATTATGCTTCAAATGGCGAAAGTTGGATTTTTGTGAAGTTTGACCGGAAGTGGACTTTTTGATATCGTTGTCGGATTTCGATTTCATAAGTTGGAGTAGGTCCGTAATATCAAATATGACTTGTGTACAAATTTTGGAGTCAATCGAACGTGATTTGATAGGTTTCAGCAACGGTTGTAGAAGTTTAAAATTTCAAAGTTCATTAAGTTTGAATTGGAGTACGATTCTTATTTTTAGTTTGATGTGATTTGGAGGCTCGACTAAGTTCGTATAATGTTTTAGGTCTTGTTGGTATGTTTGAATGGACTAGAATTGTACTTGTTGGAATGACAGAAATCACTGATGTTCTATTGTTGGTTTCCTCCATCGCGTTCGAAAGAGTGGTCTCGCATTCGCGTAAAGTATCTTGGAGGCCACCGAAGTTTGTTCTTCGCGTTCACGATGTAGGTCTTGTGTTCGCGAAGCACTTAGGTCTACATGTTCGCGAAAGGGACCTCGCATTCGTGTAGAGGAGCTGCTCTGATGAGTCACCATGCATTTAGCCTACACGAACACGTTCGCAAAAGGTTAGGAAGTGGAAGCTTTGTGTTCGCGAGTAGGACCTCGCCTTCGCGAAGAAGGTTTTTATGCTTCGTCAATGTGATTAGGTTCCAAGTTCACGAAGAACGATTCACCTAGGCAGATTTCTATAAACATTTCAAAATTAAAGGTTTGCCACTTTCTTCATAACTTGAGATAGAGAGCTCGGATTTTGACGAGATTTTGAGAAATTTTCAGAGGAAGCATTTTGGTAAGAATTCTACACTTAATTTTAATTAATATACACTAATCTATCATTAATTTTATCACTTAATTAAGGTTTTGGGTTGAGAAATTTGGGGGAAAAGTTGGAAAGTTCTTCAACCGAATTTTTAGGGTTTGATTGAGATTTTGGTATCAGATTCGAATAATTTTGGTATGGATGGACTCGTGGTTGAATGAGTGTTCGTATTTTGTGACTTTTACTCGATTCCGAGACATGGGCTCGAGTCGACGTTTTGGGGCGAATTTCTAATTTGTTGTTAAAGCTTGATTTTATTAGTTAGATTAGTTTCTTATAGTTATATTTATGGCATGCAATTGCTTTTGGCTAGATTTGGGCCATTCAGTGTCGAAAAGTCGAGGATAGGACATTCTTATTAACCGATTGAGCTTAATTTAAGGTAAGTGGCTTGTCTAACCATGTGTGGGAAAAACCCCCTTAGGAATTGGTACTATTGTGATAATTCTGTGATATGTGAATGCCGTGTACGTGAGATGACATGTGCGTAAACGGGCTAATTATTGTAAAATCCGACTTTACTGAATAGTAATCTATTATCTCTTAAATGAGTTACCCCAACATGTGTAGTTATCTTGTTTAGCCTAAAATCACATGTATATGTGTCTTAAATGCTTATTTGAAATCTATGCATCATGCATAGTTGAATTCCTGCTTCCTTGACATGTATTTAGTCCTAAACTGCAGGATGTCTTGATGTTAATTATTGCTTTCCATCGAGTTGAGCCGTGTGTTTATTTTTGGGACTACGATGCGGTATTTCGGGATATCTCCATTGCATAATTACTTTTGGGACTATGAGGTGGTACCTCGGGATATCCCCTGTGGTATCTCGGGAGCTCCACTATTATTTATCCTTGTTAGATTTCTAGTCTCTTATTATATTGCTATATTTTCTGCCTTAAATTATTATATTCCAGTAGGGCTTTGACCTGACCTTGTGACTAGTCTATCGAGATTGAGTTTGACATTTACTGGGTATCATTATGGTGTACACATGCTACTCTTTTGGACATGTTTTGTGTTCAGACATAGGTACTTTCTACCAGCCCCGCTACTAGTTGAGGGTATTTCTTGCTACTTCGGAGACTTCAAAGTATATCTGCCAGCATCCACAAACCTCGGAATCCCCCTCTATCCTCTTATGTTGTTCCTCCTTTATTTTTCCTAGTTACTGATGTATAGAGACAATTAGAACAAATTCTTAGAGCTTGTGACTACTAGGTTTCGGGAATATTGTTATACTCGAGTTGTTGGTTACTTGTACTTGTCGAGCGACATATTTCAGCTATATAGTTATTTGTTGAAGTTTAGTTGTTGGTGCTGTTATTGTTGCAGTTATTCTGCAAATTGTTAGGATTACCTAATCGTAAAGACTAGATATCGTCACGACATCTTATAGAGGGAGATTTGAGTCGTAACATTAAGTCTACTATATATATATATATATATATATATATATATATATATATATATATATACTAGTCTCTATGTACATGCCTCGCACGTGTAACAGTAGGCGCACGTAATAGTAAACATAAAATTTGTTAATATACTGATTAACAGGAAAGTGTTAATCTCACACCCTTATGATACAAAATATTGCTACTATTAGCTAATTCATTTTCTTATCACTATACTTTTCTTAATTAAATGGATAAAATGAAAAAAGAGGACTTTCATGCACATAAGAAGACTTAATAGATTGAATCATGAAAATTTGCTTCGTGTTGTGTCTTAGCTTTTTACTATATGAGGGAGGAGAAATATTGGTCTTTGAATATGCCATCAACTTTGGCCTTGCAATTTATCTAGACACGTTATCACTTCGTAATATGTTTCTACAATATGTTATAATAGTTTGGAAATTTTGCCCTTTCCTATATTACACCAAGTATGAATATTTCGTAATACTTTGAATATTTGGTTTAATAAAAACTTATACATTGGTTGTTGGATGTAAAAATTTACATGGTTGTTTATTTTGGAGTAGTAATTAAAGGTTAATGGCTGTAAATTGCATTTCACTGTAATTGAACTCATAAATTTGTCAAAGTGCTTCTGGCTTATATATTCAACGCGCAAAACTTTTAATTTTATTAATTATTTTGTTTCCATCATCTGACTAATATAAACAACACGCCTTCATTCATTTTTCTAAAGGTTATTTTTATGAAAATCATAAACTTACCCGCGAACGATAAAATTTTGGCAATAGAAAAGAAGTGGTACCCTTATACTAAACAAAAAAGAGGTTCAATCGCATATACCGTTTTACCGTCTTATTGCTCATCAGGTAATTGGATTATGGTATCTCGCGCCTATGATCGTAGGTTGAGTTGGTTTTATTCTAAATTATCTTTATTTTGGATCGTAATTATAAACTTATATAATTAGTGATTGGAGAAGTACAATTAATTTGGGAAGTGGATTAATTTTGAAGACCATTGGATGTATGTGAACATAAATTCATGGCTATTGATTATATATATTTTTTGTGTATATTTTACTTTCAGATCTTTAGAAGAGACAATTATTGGTTATCCATTCAAAATAAATTTAGTGTATGCAAATATTAACTTACGTGACTACTGATTAAATTGAGTATATGTGAAAATAAATATGTGTCGCTACTGATTATATATGTTGCTTTGTTTTTATGTGCAGTGCTATAGAAGAGACGATTATTTGGTCAAAAGACAACACAAATTAATATGAAAAAATGCTGCCTTTTAATTTGTTTGTAAAGAGACATAAATTAAAAGAAAGATATCACTTTGATTACATTATCTTGAACAACAGAAGAAGACAGATAATTACAGTTTCTATCTTTCATCTTAAAATAGTGTATTTTATAGTAGCATGAAATTAAATATTTTACAATAAAAATAAAGAGAAAAATAAACCTGCGTTAAGTTGGAGTACCATCAAGAGTATTACAATTGAATACTTCAAAAGCTTCTCTCAAAATCAAATAAATACGTACAATTTGATAATGGACATTGATTTTAGGTTAGAGTCCCTTACAAAACTTGGCAATTGCGGGGTAGTGATTTACCAATTCAAAG
The DNA here is from genome assembly GCA_032618575.1 of Nicotiana noctiflora. Classification (NCBI taxonomy): domain Eukaryota; kingdom Viridiplantae; phylum Streptophyta; class Magnoliopsida; order Solanales; family Solanaceae; genus Nicotiana; species Nicotiana noctiflora. Next base: position 29,023 of record JASVEL010009775.1, read on the forward strand.
TTTATAATTTTTTTAATTGATTTGAAATCCTAATTATTAGGTAAATTGTTAAAGATCACTATTTTATCCTATATAGGGTATAAATCGTTAATATTTTAAGGGTATAAAGATATTTACTATCCCCTTTTCAAATATAACACATACATCATGTAAGTCTCCCAATCTAACAAATGTACGTATAGTATTTGCTTATAGTTGGCAACATTTTTTCTTTAAATAAAATTATTTACGTTCCTTTCTAATCCAAGTAGGATGTGCTTTGTAGGGTACGTATAGTTTAAATTGAAAAGAATTCCATCATTAGGTAATTTACAATTAGATCCTTAAATTATATAAATATTTAAGGGCAAATAAGTCGATTATTATTTTAAGGATATTTTAGTCGTTCAACATTTAACATAAGTTATTCGTGCTTTTATAATAATATATAATAGTGGTATGTCAAGTATGTGTTAAAGTTTGTTTCTTTCAATAATTGTCGTATGAACTTTAATAAGTTATTATAATGGTATTTGTATTTTCAATTGGTGCTTGATCATAAATTTACCTATATATGTTGGAAGGTCAGATTTTTGAGTCATAAATATTGTCATATCTCTCTATTTTATTTATTAGCATATTTTGTATTAATACTTGCATTCGAAATAAGCAAAGGATAACACGAGCAATTAAGGAATAATATATTTAGGTAATAATACATCTTCAAGGTCTTGACTATCTAATTAATGAGAGTAAAAATATTCGAAAGTAAGTGTTTATTGTCCAAAACGAGATTTTCTCTTTTAGATCACTAGTCAATTAACAAAATAACCGAAAGTTATTTGAAAAAATATTTGATACAAATTTTACTTTAGAGCTAAAAATAATTCTTTTTAGAAATATGTGATGTAATTAAATTTTTATATCTATATTATATTAAAAGGAGAGTAGTGAAGTATAAGGTAAAGCCAAATGACAAGCTAAAAAAGCAACTTGGCAATTTTAAGACAACATTAAAAATTTAAATTATAAATAGAAACATAATTAATAAAAGTAGTAGTTCAACAAGTGTCACGACCCCAAATCTGGTCGTGATGGCGCCCAACACATTGCTAAGCCAGCCTGACCAATCAATATCAACAACGAAGCTAGAAGCTCTCTTTAGCCCATTTAAGCATATTAATTCACGAAGCAACAACGATACATATAACGAAAACGGGAACCAAGTCCCATAATACATTAACTCCCATAGACCAAGGGTCAAGAGTCATGAGCCTCTACTGAACATGAGTGTATAAAGGTTTACAAGATACCAAGTGCGGAAAGAAAAGTCAATACAAAAATCAAGAGACGGTAAGAAGGAATATCGGGTCCTGAGGACTCTGCAGCTACCTCGAATATCCACAAATGTCGCCTCGCACAGCTACTAGATCACTACTGAGAGGTACCTGGATCTGCACACAAGGTGCAGGGAGTAAAATGAGTACTGTCAGACTCAGTGGTAATAAACAGGGGTAAGACAACGCAGATAAGAAATTCACAATAAAGCACTATGTAAAGCTTTAATCAAATACCATATCACAGAATCAATATCAACTGTACATGTACCAACAAGT